>VNJW01006795.1:0-142182 GCA_008042615.1 Drosophila auraria
ATCGACCGATCCCTTCTATGGCAGCTATATGATATAGTTGTCCGATCTTAATGAAATTAAAACCGTAATTCTAGAACTATAAAAAACGACTATATCTCGAAATTTATAGAAATTCGTTGAAAAACAGAGAAATTAAAAATTTTTGTACATTAATTTCGCCATCATTCCTATGGCAGCTATAGGATATAGTGGTCCGATTTCGGCCGTTCCGACATATATACTGCGTGCTAAAGAAATAAGACTATGCTGAAAATTTCAGCCCGGTAGCTCAAAAACTGAGAGACTAGTTCGCGTAGAAACCGACAGACAGACGGACAGACGGACAGACAGACGGACAGACAGACAGACGGACATGGCTAGATCGACGCGGCTGGTGATGCTGATCAAGAATATATATACTTTATGGGGTCTGAGATGCCTCCTTCACTGCGTTGCAAATATCATGGCAAAATTATAATACCCTCTGCAAGGGTATAAAAAAAAACACGTGATTAAGTAATTTGGGAATTCAATTGCATCCAAAGGAGATGCTTGAAGAACACGCAGGAGACTTTGAATTTGGATATTATGAACTGACTATTAAAATGATTAAAGCAAGATATCACTTAAAAAAAAACCAGCATTTAAGAAAAAACACAAAAATTATGCAAAGCTGTCATTCACATCGCCATGTAAGTTATGTTTTTATAAAACTCTAAAAGGTTTATGTTTCGTAAGATAAAAAGAGCTCTTGAAACTGAAAGAAAGGTACAATCCAGGCCTTAAGTTCCTCTGATATTTCATAAAACAATATAAGTTTTAATTGGATAAAAATGATTTGATATATTTATTGAATCTTTCAAATTACAAAGTAAAAAAGAGACAAAACTTGAAGAGTTTAACCCCTTATAAAAATTACAGATATTACACATATATTTATGGCTTTAAAAGATTGGCACAAAAGTTTGGCTTATAGTTTTAAGAGATATACGACGGGCGTCTTGGCCAAGGGTCCATTATCTATCGGAGTCCCCCGGACTATAACCACAACCCGTCGATTTTGTTCGATTTAGATTTGTTCGTTCGTTGTCCTTTGACTTGCGGTTTTGTCTTCAACTATTCCATTCTTCCCTGGCACCTTAACGTATCATAGGTCGGATCATAGGTCCTTTAACAGTTTCCAGGCTTCACCTCTAGTTGAGGGGGCAGACACCCTGCCATATGTCGCCGACGACCATGCTCGGCGTTATGTTGACCAGCTTCTTGTTGATCTCCACCCGGCTGATGCAGCCCTTGAAGGACTTTCGCGTCTTAATGCCCGGCGCCTTGGCGAAGGCCAAGTGGCCGCCCATGAAGAGCGGTCGGTTCGTCTTGGTGGCGGCTGAGCCTTCGCTGCCCACGCCCGGATTGGAGCTCACAAAGTCCACGGCGATGTTGATGACAAACTTGGACTTGATGGCCTGGACGTTGCGGGTCTTGCCATCGCAGAAGGTCTCGTTGTTGGGCAGCGTGAAGTTGGTGGTCACAATGTTCTTGGTATCGGACTTGACCGTGAAGTACAGCGTGTTGTCCACCAGCTCGAGGATGGCGTACGAGTTCTTGCCGTGCACGGAGAAGAGCAGGCCGTTGGGATCCCTGGGCCGGAAATCGAAGCTGATGGTCATCTCGGTGCCGACGGTGAAGCGCTCGAAGAGCTTCACATACGCCGTCTGGCTGTTGAAGAAGACTCCGCGCTCCACCTGCTCGGAGCAGGGCACCACACCGAACTCTGCCGGCGGCTGCTCTAGGTCCACGCTGTCGAACTTGAAATCCTTGAGGCAGCCGTTGTAGTACGGCGCCAGCGGGTTGTACCCGGTGGAGTTGCGCACCCTGGACTCTATGAAGCTATTGACGCCGCCGAAGTAGACTGGCGCCTCGACGGCCAGCACCGGAGGACTGCGATTTGCATCCAGATCCAGCGAATTGGGCTGCTCCACCCGGTCGATGAGCAGGCTAACCCTGCGGCTGGTGCGTATCGCCTCCACGGTGTGCCACTTGCCGTCATTGAGCTCCGCCTCACTGCTGATGTTGGCCTGGAGCACGGCGCCCACGCGCACATTGTGGTACACCTTGCCGTCCAGGAGATAGACGGCGATGTAGTCCTCGTGCTGCTTGCTGCCCGCATAGAAGAGCAGGCCATTGGGATGGTCTGTGCGGAAGGAGAAGGTTACGTCGTGGTGGCGACGCAGCTTCGCCGGCAGCGGGTTGATCTCCAGGCGCTGCTCCCGATTCTGGTAGAAGCGGTAGCCCGCCTCGGCAAAGTCCACGTCAAAGTTGGGCTGCTCCGGGAGCTTGCAGCGCTTGTCGCTGGGCAGATTCAACTTGGTGGGTGGCCGCGTGGTCAATGGCCTCTGCGGCTTGGCGGCCTCCTTCTCCTTGTCTTCCTCCTTGTCCAGGTCCTCATCGATGGCCATGGGGGACTGAGTGGTCGTCGTTGTCGTAGTGGTTGTCGTGGTGGTGGTACTCGTCGTCGTCGTTGTCGATGTTGTGGTGGGCGTGGTTTGTGGTGCAGGGGCAAAGGTGGCAGGCTGTAGGGGCGGCAACTCATCCAAGGGCTTCCAAGGGTTCTCCAGCACGTCATTGGCTCCACTGGGATAGTAGGTGGGCAGCGTATTTGGTTCGTAGGCTGAAAGAGAGATCAATAAGGTTTAAGTTAGCTTGATTTGGGATTCAAGGAGCTTGATATTAGGAAAAGCTTTGAGGGTACAGTATTCTATGGTCCTGGTTTCTTCCTTTTACTCACCCAAAACATGCGGAGGACAGTTGTTGATGTTGCCATTCTTCTTCTCAGCACTGTTGGCAAAGTTAATGATCTCCTCGTTGAGGGTCACATCGCTGATGCATCCAACAAAGTAGGCCAGGGAGGCCAAGGCGTTCCTGGGAGTGCGATAGTTGTCCGGAAGACCAGCAAAGAAGATATCGCCACCCTCCAAGATCAAAGGTTGCGGAGTGCCAAGTCTGCACAGATAAACAGAGAAACATTAAATAAAAGGATCCAAAGAAAATAAGCTCGAACCCACCTCTTGGTCTCGACATCATCAACGGATAGTCGGAGCTCTCCCGCGTTGTGCTGCACCGTAACCACATGATCCTCGCCATCGTTAAGGTTAAGCTCATCGATCAACAGCTGGCTGCCCATGCTGTTCAGCTTGAGCACACCCTCGTCCAAGCTAAGGCCGATGTGCGAGCTCTGGTCATGATTGGCGGCATAGAAGAGCACGCCGTTGGGCTGGCGGGTCTTGAAGTGCAGCACCACATGCAGATTATTGTCCAAGTTGACGTTGTTCATCCTCAAGAAACCATAATCGTGCGGGGCATAAGACAGCACCGTGGAGAATCTCTCCGAGCAGCCTTCCTCCACGCCAGTGCCGTTGACGTACTCCGTCAGGTCCACGACCAAGCCACTGATCACCACATCGTCGATGCAGCCCTCAAAGTTCGGCTGCAGACTCAACGTGCTGTTCACCCGTCGCGGATGGCCGCCGAAGAACAACCTCTTGAGCCTGGGCAACTCCTCATCCGCTTCGGCAGGAGCCGTTTGCCGGGAAAGCACCTGATCGTCCACCGTGAGCAGGCCATCGCGGTGGTCGCGTTCCGCCCGAACCGTGTGCCATTGGTTGTCGTTGTAGTGATTCTGATTGGCGGAGACCAGGCCTCCACCCTCGCCCAGGCTGACGTTGAAGTAGATGGCGCCGTCAATCATCTCGATGGACATGTAGTGCTTGTCGCGGCCGTAGAAGAACAGCAGGCCGTTGGCCGTGTCCTTGTCCGCCTTGAAGCGGAACTGGACGCTGGAGCGATCCTTAAAGTTGGAGGAGGCCTTCAGCTGGGCAAAGCCGTTGCCCTTGAAGCGCAGGCCCGTCACCGGTTTCTTCTTCTCCAGCAGCACATCCCGCTCCCGGGCGCCCTCCCTGTTGTCCTCGGCAAAGACAAAGTTCCAGAGTCCCACGTTCTCGTCGCCGATTCTCAGATCCTCAATGTCGCCGACGAAGGAGTTGGCGTTCAGTTCCTTGGGAGCATTGAAGTCAGGAGCAGCCGGGTAGCCGCCCACGAAAAGGCGACTGTTCTTGTCCACATGCAGGATGTTCTGCGATCCCTCCAGGTAGCCAGACTTGCTGTGCTCGATCACCTCGCCGGTGGGCAGTTGCTCCCTGATCGTCAGCTTGGCATTCGGCCCGGTGCGATCCACCACGGCCTGATACCACTTGCCGTCCGAGACGTACTTGTCGCTGGTGATGCGCTCCGGACCGTTGCCCAGGTCGATGTTGAGGATGGGGTAACCGTTCTCGATTTCCACGGCCACAAAGTCGTTGTTGTTCTGGGCGGTCTTGTTGTCGTTGCCCAGGTACAGGAGGAAGCCGGATGGGTCGGTGGTGCGGAAGAAGGTCGAGAGGTTGGTGCGAGTGGCCAGGAGTTTGGTCTTCGGCGGCGTCTTCAGCTCCAGGACGGTGCTGGGCTTAAACTTGACGCCCACCTTGATGCTGTTGGCTATCTGGCGAGCGGCCTCCACCTTGGCCTTCAGGTTCTCAATGTCCTGGCCCAGCTGCAGGGTCTTCTCGCCCACCCGCTGCTGTTGGTCCTCGATGTCCTCGGCCAGCTCGGTCAGTTTGGAGACGGAGCCCTCGACATTGTCCAGCTGGTTGTTGGCCTGCGAGATGTCCTTGTTGGTCAGATCCAGGTCCCTATTGATGTTCTTGGCCTTCTCGAGCTCCTTGGGTGTCTGAACACTTACCGGCTGGAGGGTTTCCAGCACACTCTTGAGGATCTCCAGGGCATCGCTGGCATTGGCATTCGAGTTCTTCCACAGATCTATCTGCGACTCTGCCGGCAGCTGAGTGATCAGAATGTTGATGTCCTTCAGCTTCTGTTCAGTGGCATTGTTCAGGGCGGAGATCGCCTGGACCTTGCCAGCCGAAGCGTCGAGACGTGGCTCCAGGTCATCTTGGACATTCAGCAGGGCCTGGCGAGCATTCTTGAGCAGCTCAGCGGACCGGCTGTCCGCTTGGCCAGCTCTTTCCTCAATGCCATCGGTGATCTGTGTGGCATTGCCAGCCGCCGTGATGGCGTCCTGGCTGAACTGCTGAGCCGCTTCCACGGCCTCCACGATGCCGGAGTAAGCGGTGGCCGCCTTGATGGCTGGCTCGGCGCTGGCCGTCATATCCGTGTATTGGACAGCCAGATCCTGGGCCTTGACTGACAGCTCGGCGGCCTTTTGTTCCGCCTGCTCGGTCAGGTGCTCCGCCTCGTTGTGCTGATCCTCCCTTAGGGGCAGTTCTCCCTCCACATTCTTGTTCACCGAATCGAGCTCGTCGAGGGCATCCCTCAGCTTGTCCAGCTTCTGGGTGATCTGGCTCAAGGTGAGATCCCCATTGATCAGGTAATTGCCCGCCTCCTTGATGTTCTTCTCGGCCTGCTGCTGCTGATCCGAGACAGTCTCGAACTTGGAGTTGTCAAAGGCCTTCTGGTTCATCACATTCCTGCGCTCCACGTCGGCAGACTTGTTCTGAGACTCCTCGCTCCAGTTGTACAGATCCTCCAGCTTGTCGCTGAACTCTCCGATATCGTTCTGCAGGGCGCTCAGGCTCTTGTTCTGCTCCTTGATGGGCAGCACCAGGGTGTTCACCTCCTCGAAGAGTTTGCGCGCCTTCTCTAGGACCTGCTCGTTGGGGGCAACATCTATCTTGGTCTCGTTGATCTGTCCCAGGATGTGTTGGGCCTGTTCCAGGGCAGCATCGATCTTGGTGCTCGCCGCCGCCTCTAGGTTCTTGGACAGAGACTCCACCGAGGTGATGGCCTCCCTTGCCTGATCCGCACTCTTAATGGCATCGTCGTAGGCCGTTGTGATGTTGCCCAAGGTGGTGCTCGATCTCTCGCGGATATCCACGGCATTGGCCAGCGTCTGGTTGACCTGCTTGGCATAGGACTTGGCCTCCGACTCCAGTTCGCTGTTGGCCTTCTTTGATGGATTAAGGTCCACGCTCGTTGGATCCAACAGCTTGACCTTTGGCTCCAGTTCATCGGCCAGCTCGTCGTAGTAGTTCAGCTTCTGGCTGGTGAAGAAGGCCAGGGTCACGCTGTTGAAGTCGGCCAGGACACTGTCGATCTGGTAGCGCATGCGATCGGTGACATCCAGCAGGGCGTGGTGGCAGTTGTTGCACTCCTGGCAGCCCTCGTCCTTGATCAGCACCCAGCGGTTAGGGCAGGCGTCGCACCTAGTGGGGGTTAGAGGTAAAGTTTAGTATCCCTTAATGTAGAGACTCCTAGCTTTGAGTACTTACCTATCTCCGATGACTCCTGGCAGGCACTGGCACTTGCCGGTGTTGGGATTGCAGCCGAATCCTCGCGAGTATCCCTGGTTGCAGTTGCACGGCGTGCAGCCCTCCTTGGCGTAGTTCCAGTGATCCACGGCACAGCGGTCGCACTGGCGTCCCGTGACACCGGGCTTGCAGGCACAGTGACCCGTGTGGGCGTCGCACTGCGTCGAGTTGGAGGCGGCACCGCAATCGCAGGCCCGGCAGCCAACGCCGGACTCGAAGCCGTAGTGGTCCGGCTTGCAGCGATCGCAACGCTCTCCGATGACATTCTCGTTGCAGGTGCACTTGCCCACGAAGGGATCGCACTCCTGGGTGCCCACATCGTCGCAGTCGCAGCTCTGGCAGTTCTTCAGCTTCACAGCATCGCCGTAGAAGCCGGGAGCACACAGATTACAGGCCGCTCCGAAGGTGTTGTTCAGGCAGCGCAGGCACTCGCCGGTCCTCGTGTCGCAGGATCCCTGATCCTCTGGGATGATGTTGCCGGAGCACTCGCAGGGCTTGCACACATCTCCCAGGTTCTCGGGCTGGCCGTAGAAGCCATTGGCGCAGGACTCGCAACGGGGTCCCGTGTAGCCCGGCTTGCACTCGCAGTGGATCTCGTTGCCGCTCTCGGAGATCTCGCAGCTGGTGGCGAAGTTGTTCGAGTCGAAGGGCAGGGGGCAGGCACAGATCATGCAGTCGCCGGGGCTGCCATTGGTGGCGTTTCCGTAGTAGCCGGACACGCACTCCTCGCAGTGATCGCCCTGAGTGCTGTGCATGCAGTTCGTGCAGATTCCGGTGGCGCAGTCGCAGGTCTCCGAGTGGCCGTTGCACTCGCAGGGAATGCAGTAGCCGCCATAGGGACCGCTGGGATCCCGGTAGTAGCCCGGGGCGCAGTCCTCGCAGGAGTGTCCGACGTAGCCGGGCGGGCAGGAGCAGCGCTCCACGGCCAGGAACTGGTATTCGGTGGTGCCATCGGCATCTTCATCGGCCAGGGTCAGATAGACATCGGCCAGGTGGGTGATCAGGGTCTGCTCCCAGTAGTTGGCACGGATGAATATCGACTTGAGATCCCGCAGGACCATCATGAAGTCAGCGCGGGAGACGGGCTTGCCGGAAACCGTCTGGAAGTTGGTCTCCACTATCTGAATCCTGTTCGTGAAAGGCTGATTCCTGTTGGGTTGCTCGTAGCTCTGGTGGACCAGGACATTGTGTTCGCTGAACAGGATGACATCCGGCGCCACAATATACTTTCCGTCGAAGCCAGAGGTGAAGTGCAGGGTGTAGGCCAGGTCCCCGCCGTAGGAGGAGATGTGGCTATTCTGGTTGAGCAGGTAATCAAGGACGCCAAAGTAGGCGGGACGCTCGTCGTTCACCTCTCGCAAGGTGAAGTCCGCCTGCAGCGTGGTCTCGTTCACCAGGATCTCCTCCACTGGCACCGGCCACATCTCGAACTTGATGCTCTCCGAACGGAACTCGGGCGTACTGATGGACACCTGCCGCAGCAGGCTCACATTGTAGACCCGAAGGTAGGCGCTGTCGCAGCGCGAGGTCTTGCCGAAGCAGAAGCACGTAGTGCAGCCATCCGGATTGCTGTCCTGCAGGTTGTAGGTGCCATCGTCGCACTGGTCACAGTCTCGCCCGACCACGTTCTTCTTGCAGAAGCAGCTGCCGTCGATCTTGTCGCAGACCTCCAGCTCGGTGCCGGGCTTGTGGCAGCTGCACTGCTCGCAGTGCGGGAAGTTGAAGTAACCGTTGGCGCACACATCGCAGGCCCTGCCCTCGATGTTCTCCCGGCACTCGCAGGTTCCATTGAACAGGTCGCACTGGGTGTTTCCATTGGCGATGCCCATGTGGTTGCAGCCGCACTCCTCGCAGCCAATGACCTAGAACAGAGGGTTAACAGGGAACCAACTTCTTGGGATGTAGGTATCTTACCTGATGGAATCCGTAGGTGTTGGGAGCACACTTCTCGCACATATCGCCTATGACATTCGGCGGGCACATGCACTCTCCGGTGGTGGGTTCGCACATGGCGCTGCTCGGACACTCGCAGGGCTTGCAGTCGGGGAATCCGTAGTACCTGCTCCGGCAGGCTCCACACTGGCGCTCAATCACATTCGGCTTGCACTGACACTGGCCGCCAAACGGATGACACTCGAAGCTGGTGGATCCAGCATAGTCACAGTTGCAGGGCAGGGCTCCGCTGTTGTAGTCGGCGGTCAGGGAGAACACGGACTTCTTGCAGAAGTCACTGGCATTGTGGGTGATGTGGAAGTGGTCGAGGCCGCAGTTCTGAATGAACTCCTTGGTCTGGTCAAAGGTTTCCTCGACCAGCAAGTCGTCATTGTATTGCTTCAGGGGCACCACTACCAGGTAGTCCAGCCACACGCCCAGGGATCGATCGTTCTGGAAGATAGTTTGCTTTTATTAAAGGGTTCTTTAAAGGTGTATCATCAGGTCTCACAGTAATGGTAAACTTGAACTCGTCGTCAATCTCGAAGGAACCGTCCACACCAGGACGTATGACTCCTCGGCATCCAGAGCTCGAGGGACAGTGCTGAATGTCGAACTTGCCATCATACTGGTTCTTGCCTGCGGTGAGGGTGTAGTACACCTGGTACTTGGGATGGTTGGGTTGATAGTACTTGACCAGGATCACAAATAGGTTAGGCTTGGCGTCCTCGACCTTTGATCTGGAAACATACGATTTAAGAGATCATAGAAAGGTGATCAAAAGAGTAATAAAACCAAAACCCACTCAATCACAATAGTGGCATCCTTATTGTCCAAGTGGATCAGCTTAACCCGCTCATCCAGAGCGGCATAAGGCGGCTTGTTTGCGGCAATACGATCCTCGTGGTCGGTTTCAAACTCAATCTTCTTGGAGTCGGGAACGGAGCGGAACTTGGGCGTGGCACACTTCTCGCTGTGGATCACACACACGGGACTGGGATTGATGTAGTCAATGGACCATTGCTCTACAGGAATGGCCGTCACCGAGATAATGGGCACCCGAGACTCATCGTCAATGTCAGCCTGAAAAATATCCAAAATAAGTTATAAAGATCCCTACAGGCTTTAAGTTATTATTGAAGAAACCCACAGAGATAATAACTGGCTGCAGATCGTCCTTGCTGATGTAGAAGGCCCTCTCTTGGCCATCGTCGTTGACCGAGGTGCGACAGATGGTGGAGTACAGGCAGGGATACAGCAGCACCGATGTCTCCGACTCGGGACTGTTCTTCAGCCTCAGGTTGATGTAGTAGGTGCTGGGGTAGTTCCTCTCGCTGATGTAATCGATCACAAAGATATACTTCCCGCTGTGCGGCACATCCACAATGTAGTTGAGCTCCTTCTGCTCACTGGTCAGCACCGGGATGTCGCCCACATGGCTCACGATGGCCAGGTGTTCCGGATCGCTGTACACTTCGGTGGGATTTGTGGGCTTGTCGTTGGATCCAATGACAAATGGAGTTCCGGCTGGCTGGAAGACCTCCACGGAGGCGTACTTGTAGTGACGGCACAGCTCCATGTTGCCGAGCTCACAGGGGTTCGAGATGTGGCGGGTGAGGATGCCAGCCTCGTAGTAGGCGGCGGGCAGGAGGACAAAGTAGTCCAGCATCACGTTCTTGTTAGCCTTGGTGGTGAAGACATAACGACCCGGATCCAGGACAATGGCCGAGGGCTTGAGGCCCTTGGGACCGGACACAGTCACAAACTGAGGTTCCAAAGTGGGTTGGAGTAGGACCTTTACGCTGAAAGGGGAGTAAAGGGAAAGAATATTATAAGGATACCCATAAACCCCTAATCTCAGGCAGTACTCACTGCTGATCCACCTCCAAGGGATTGTCCGATGTTATCGATATGGAGGCCGTCACATTCTCGGCATTGGGATTCACGTAGCGCAGGACAATCCGGTAGAGGGATGACTTGAACACGTTCACCACGTTGTGCACCTCGTTCTGGATGGCATTGAACACCACATAGCCCTTGCTGCTGAAGCCGGGGAAGGCCTCCTCATCGTAGTCATAGCGCACCTGAGTGCTCGACGGCAGGGTTCCATCTTCGTACTCGTACTGGAACTGATGCAGCGTCGGGAAGAAGTGCGTGGTCAGGGGTTGGGTACATGCCAGACCCGTAATTCGGGGATGGCACTTGCACTGGCCGCTGATCTTGTCGCAGATACTCTGCCAGGAGCCGCCCACATCGCAGCTGCAGTCCTTGCAGCCAAAGAGCGAGGCACTGTCCAGATCAAAGGTTCCATCGCGACACTCCTGGCAGCGCCTGCCCTGAGTGTGGGGCTTGCAGGGACACTGACCGGACTTGGAGGCACACGTATCCAAGGCGGAAATGGTGCCATCGGTCCAGCAGTCGCAGTTCTCACAGCCGTCCGTATTGCTGATGTTCAGGTTCCAGTAGAGGGGCTTGCACTCGTCGCATATCCTGCCGGTCACGCGCTCCTTGCATTTGCACAGCTCACCCACCGGCACCGAACCGCATCCGGCGAACTTGTCAATAACTCCCGCAGGATCACAGTTGCAGTCCTCGCAGCTGGGGAAGTTGTAGAAGCCCTCCTTGCACGACTCGCACTGGCGTCCATCAAAGTTATCCCGACACAAGCACTGCCCATCCGCGTTACAGGTCACACCCTGCGATCCATGAGAGTCGCACTGACAGGCTAGGGAAATTCCAGTAAATTAAATAAATTATAAAGTAACAAGGGATTTCTTTTAAAGGAAACCCACCTAGACAGTCTGGATAGCTGTAGTAGCCGGCGCTGCAAAGGGTACACTGTTTTCCCGCAAAATTGTTGAGACAGTTGCACTTTCCGGTGTTGTCACAGGTAATCGCTGAGCTTCCTGTGCTGGAGCAGTTGCAGGGCTTGCAGTCCGGATAGTTGTAGTATCCGGGCAGGCACTGATCGCACCTTGGACCTCCGAAACCTTCGCGGCAGATGCACTTGCCCGACTGCTTGTTGCAGATCTCCGACTCCGTGCCCTGGTTGTCGCAGTCGCAGTCTAAAATGGGTTAGAAATCCATTGAAGTACTCTCTATTTAAAGAAAATATCGAAACCTACAGGAGCACGTGGGGTAGTTGTAGTATCCGTGCTTGCACCGCTCACAGTTGTCGCCGCCGAAGTTGGTCAGGCACTTGCACTCGCCGGTGGTCATGTTGCAGTCGTTGCTGATCGATCCAATCTTGTTGCACTCGCAGGCCTTGCACTCGGGGAAGCCATAGTAGCCCTCGGCACACTGCTTGCAGTAGGCTCCGGCAAAGTTGATCTTGCAGGGGCACTGCTGGCCGCTCTCCGCCTCGCAGTGGTAGCCATTGGTGCCGTTCAGGTTGCACTCGCACTCCCGGCAGTTGGGATAGCCATAGTAGCCGTAGGCGCAGGAGTCGCAGTTCGGCGGCTGGAAGGCGGCACGGCACTCGCAGCGGCCGGTCTCCTCCTCACAGTGTCCGGTGGAGTAGAAGTAGTCGCACTCACAGGCTGGAAGAATGAGGGATGAGTAAAAAAGGGATCGTAGTAGGAGACTAGCAAGTACTTACGACTGCAGACATCGGTCTCGTTCCAGTGCTTGCCCTGGGGTCGGTAGTACTTGGGCTTGCACTTGTTGCAATTGATTCCTACGGTGTTGTGTTGACAGTTCTGGCAAACGCCGCCGCCATCGTAGTGCCCATGGATGTCCAGGGAGAGTCCTTTGCGGTTGACCTCCTCGTCGTACTTGCACTCGTTGCTGTGACCATGGCAGTTGCAGGCTGAAGATGTGAGGATGATGGTTAGTTTGGGAATATTTGAAAGGGTTATCTAAGTGTTGTCGTCTCAGAGAGATCCCCTCCAAAAGGAGTTATCCTCTCAAGACCTCCCAAGTCCTATACTCACGTTCGCAATTGAAGGGCCGGGCATTGGTGTTCTGTCGCCACTTCTTCTGCTCGAAGCCGGGACAGCACTCATTGCACTGGATGCCGCAGGTGTGATGCTGGCACCGGCAGGCGAGAATCCTCACCGGACTCTTCGGGTCCTTGACATCGCAGGTGTCGGCATGACCGTTGCACATGCATCTACCACCGATCGAGATGTCCTTGATCGAGTAGAAGTAGCGACGCGTCACCGTGGGATCCTGCCGGGCCACGGACATCAGATGTCCCAGAAGATTCTTGGTTCGCAACAAGCGAATCCTGACATTGGTGGCTCGGGTCCATTCTTGCAGCACCGTCGAGTTGAAGTAGTTCGTAGAGCTGGGACGCTCGTTGAGCAGCATCACCGGGATTTCGCCATTCTCCAGCGGCACAATCTTGGAGTACTCGGTGGTGCAGATGACATCGTCGTCGCGGGTAATTGGCTTGTAGGTGTCCTTGCCAAAGTAGGTCTCACAATCGGCGGGGGTATCGGAGAAATGCTGCCAGGGGGTCCAGGTCTTGCCGTAATCGGTGGACTTCTCCAACGTCCACAGACCCGGACGCGGAGAGTTGCCCATGCGAATGAACAAGTAGGCCACATGGAATTCCTGAGGAGATAAGGGAATTTTTCTAGGTTAGTTTGAAGTTTTTTGGGTAAGAAAATGTAGAACTGAATATACTATATGAAATATTAAGATATACATATATTCTGAGCTTCAAGCTTGAGGAGATAAAAATATTAAGATGTTTATGTGTATATTTGTATTAATACTGCAAAAGCCAACATAAGGTTGAAAAAAGGAGGTCTTTAAACTTTATGTAACACAGAATATCTAAGTGAACAATAATAAGAGCCTTCAAATAATTAATTTATCTTTGGAAATAATATTTTTTTATGACTAAACATAATGTCCCGTTCTTAGTTACTTTGCTAATTTCACCCCAGAAGCTCAGAGTCTTTCAGTTTGTGGACAAAACTCACTTGGCGCAAGCGAATTCATTAAAATTTATTAGTCGAGTGTACACATCACAGATACACACTCACACTCATAAACAAACTATACCAACACACACACCAGTCTCAGAGACAGCATGAGATCACTGTGGGAGAATTAACTCCAATGTTCCTCCGTTTATTTATATTTTCTTGCCTTATGTTTGCTTTTTAATTTGGCTTCAATTGAAAACGAGCCAAGAGATATGGAGATATACGAGTGTATATGCCAAGATGCAAACATTCGTTCATATTCATGAACATATGTAAGATATATGTACTGGATACACATGTTATGTACTCTGATTTGTTTACATTTCTGGTTTATCATTAGTTTTGACCATGTGTTGATTTTTTGCATAAACAGAAGTCTTAAATAGTACAAAAATCGGTACTCTAGGAATAGAATGGGTATATTGAATTCATTCATTGTTTATCAGTTAAAATGGGAGCTATGACTATTTAAAGAAATAACATAATTTTTAACATAATTTTATAGAATTTTCCAACTCGAAAATTATGTGAACCCATTGTCCTCATATTCCGCTCTTATTCCCTAAATATATGATTCTTCCCTCCTCAACTACATCTCAAAAACCATACAATAGTCTAAATATAAACCCAAATAGCATATATTCCGTTGCATTCCCTGAATCTAGAAAAACTGCAACTAATGAGAATTAAAATCCCGTACGGAATGTGTGGATGAGATCATGTTGGGGCTAATAAGTCTTCAGGCAATTATTCTCAAAATTAAATCCGACCCCGGACTACAATGAAACCTCGTGGATTATGCCGTTTCCGTTGCAAGTGAGATAAGAACGTAGGCGACCCCGACTCCTGCCTTTATAGAACCATTTCAAAAGCACTGATAGTACATAAGTTGCTGTGTAGTTTCTTGTGTACGCTGATAAGGAGGAGACTGCTCCCAATTCTTTTTTATGTCGCATGCTGGAGCCCCAAGAAATAATACGCCTTTATCGCTAACAAAAAATACAAAAATAAAAAACCAAAACCCAGAATGAACAGCACCAAAGAGTCAACGCTCCGTGTCGGTTTCTAAGCAGCTTGTAAACCGAGACTTTCCATTCAAGCAACCGAACGAGTACAAACAATTGGGGACAAAATAATAATTATTTTTTAGGTTTAAATATTCTTAAAAAAATTTATGTTGAAGAAAAATATTTTCTTGTAGCTTAGGTAAGCTTTATAATTAATCGTGAGTTCTTAACCTGTACAAAATCACCACAGATGTTATACAAAATGCTCAAGTATGGTATTTACTCAGTAAAATCCTGCTAAAATATTTCAAAATTCATTTGTGGTACTATTATTTCGACCCCCGCTGTATATATGCTCGCACATATCTCTATATATTATATGTAGGAGCTGACATACTGATAACCCACAACTCCAAAGGGGAAGAGCCAGCCAGCAGCTACAAATCCCCGAGCTCAGCAAGATTTTTTTCCTTCAGCTTTTTTGCTGCGTCGTCGTCGTCGCCGTTGCCGTTGCCGTCGCCGTCGAAATGAAAACCCATTAAAATTGTTTTCAAATTTTACGATCCCATCGCTCGGACCCGAAAACGAGTTGCATCCACTGTCTGTCTCCCTCCGCCAAACCTTTTCTTGGCTTCCTATGCGTTTCTTACGAGGTTCTTCCTTCGCTTCCCTCGATGCCGGTGCTGCTTACCTGTTCGAAATTGATGGTCAAATTGACTTCATTGAATTTCATGCCCCTGGACAGCGGAGGACTCTGCCACCAGGCCTCGGTGCCATCGATTGCGTTCTCTGGCGGATGGTTCTTCTCCGGCACATTGGGATCACAATAGTCGCAGACCTACAAAAGATCGGAGAACAACACACACATACATATGTTAGAAAGAATGAAAGGAAAGATTTTTTAAATCGAGTCCAGAGTATTTTTAGAGACCAATTCGACTGCTGGAACGGAACACATGTGGGGGTTAGTCAAAGTGCAGGGCACACTGATAGAAAAATATATTGAATAACTTAATAATAAAATCAATTGTTTTGTTGTAATTGTTAACTAAATACAAATGTCGTTCTTATGATATTTTAAAGGATAAATAATAAGGTATTTAGTTTTTATCCCACAAACTTTCAAAATATTGAAAATTCATTTATTTTAATAAATTTTGTACTATTGTTAAACTTAAAAAAAAATACTTTAATAGTCCTTAAATATTCATAAAACATTCCAATCGTGATCTCATTTTTAGGAAATACTGCTAAAATGCATTTAAAATGTTTAACAATTTAAAAGTAAAAAAAGTAAGTAAAACACTTTAAAAGCAGTCTTAAAACGTTCTTAATTTTTTTATTAAATCAAAATCAGGATCTCAATTTTTTTTTACTTTTAAACGACCCTTTATTTTTTAAAGTGCACGGGCAAAGATCATCAGATATTGTGTGTATGTATACTGGCAACGATTTTTTGGGCGTTGCTGAGGAAAGATGATCAAAGATATGTAATTACCTGTCCCTGGATGACCGAGTAGTCGATGTGGTCGTTCTCTGTATTGGCTCCCACCAGCTTGCAATACAACTCCGGGCCGTCGGTGTCCTGGCCACACGTGGCCGTGGCATAGATCTTCCGTCCGGTGGCCAAGTTAAAGTACGGTGGGGTTAGCTCCGCCTGGGAGTGGTTAATTGCCAGGACGAGGAGCAGGAGCAGGGCTCCCAAAGAAGCCACTCGCAGCCCCATCGCGCCGACGAGAGTTCAAGCACCCGCGCTGCGATAACGATAGTCCTTCCGCCGACCACTTCCGGTTCTCTATCTCACTGCTCTTATATACTTTGTATTTCACTTTCTTATCTTGGGTCACTTTCTTCACTGGTTAATATTCCTTCTTCGTATTCGTAATTCCTTTTTGAAGGGAGCTCATCCAACCGCACTGGATGGCTCTTCGCGAGCAACTGACGGAACTGCAGTCACGGGCTGCCACTTTAGACATTGTGTGGCTACACTGAAAATACAATTTATAAAAACTTTTATTAGGAATTTATAAAAAAAGATGATAACATTTTGAAATCATTAATTTTCATTAAATTTTAGGAAGACCGCAGTAAGTAAAACAAGTTAGGGCTTATTTTGTGTTAATTATGTATGTACATTGCTTACTCTTAAAAATAATATATATTTAAATTTAAATATTCTCTTTTAGGCGGTAAAAATATTTGTTTTATTATATTCTTCCTATTTTCTCTATTTTAGGCGATATAGGCATAAATATCGTTTTTAACTTCAATTTTAGTTAAAAAGTTTTCTCAGTGTAGATCCAGAGCTAATTCTTAAATCACCGACCGCTAGAGGGAGTTTCTGGGACGAAGACCTGCCGATGTGGCGCCCTCTGGCCTAGTGCGATCGGCTCCGTCTTCGGCTGCCGAAGACAATTCCGTTCATCTTCGGTTATTTTGTAGCCGAGAGAGAATGAGATAATTTTTTGGTCTTTGTTTTGCTCTCCTCGTTTGTTTACCTCGGCTTTTTGTTGTTCGCCCCTTATTCGCCGGCCGGCCGGTGGAACGTGGAACCGGAACCCCACAATCTCCAAAACGGGTTTCATTATTATCGGTGAAACGTTTTGGAATCGATCAGTGCGGCTGGTAAATGGAAGTACATGCAATATTTGCAACATTTAATTTAAGATGAATTTTAAAATAGGTTTTTATTTAAATCCAATAAATATATTTATTATATCTAGGTAATATCTATTTTAGTGGTGCTATACCAAAAAATTAATAATACACTAGCCTCATAATATTGTTAGCTATTAAAAAGAAAATATAATTCAAAAGATTTAAGGACTTACAAGCTAAGTGTTCACAAAATGTAAAATGTATTAATAAATCATATTCATATTTTCTCGGCTAAAGTTATAATATTTCCCACTTTTAACATAAATATTTTCCTTCATAACTCCCTCCTCATTTTTCATGCCACCAACTATTTAAAATAAAAAGTGTTTACCCCTTCGTGCCGCCTAATTAGGAATTTAAAAACTAACTAATTTAAATGGTCTCCAATTACCGTTAAGTTACTGGCCACGCTTGGCTTTACAAGAAGCGTTACAATTTATTGAAATAGCCTCGCTGACTGTTTGAATAACCGTTATTAAATGGAAGTGCGCCAATAAATCGAAGGTGAAAAAATACTCCTCGATCGCTTCCAACCAAACCCGCTGAGGCCTGACCAAAAAATGGAAAAACGGAGTAACAACGTCAGTTGCACTCGGCGTCAAAACCAACCCACCATCGCCGAAAAACTTGAAGTTTATTGCTACGGCGATTAAAAGAGCCAAATTGAGAAACTAGCTATGCTAGCAGCAGGCAGACCCACTCTTGAAAATCACGATCACAGCTAAAAAATTGTGCAAAATTCATGACCAAAGCGCCGACTGCGCAGCAAACTGCTCTGTCAACAAGTTGACGCGACTTCTTGACTTCTTGATTTTTCGATTTCTCGATTTCTCGATTTTTGGGGCTAACTGTGTTTGTCGTACCGAAAAACCTGTTTCCACCGCTCGCAATGACAGCAAAAATTGCATTGATAAAGACTGCCGTCGAGTGTCAGAGTGGTTCTGGTTCTTTTTATTTGATTTCATTTTATTTATTTTTTCACGGTATTTTTGGCCCCAATCACAGCCTCTCATGGCTGCATGTAAACGAGTTCTTGTGACGTAACTCGAATCGAGCGGCCGTTTACCGTTTGTCTTGTTCTGCCACATTATGCAATGCACGCAAATGAACATTACCGAAAAAAAATTAATGGATATACATATGTGTGCTTATGAAAAAATGAGGGGAAAAAATATCAGCAGATTGCAACATCAGCAAGAAGTTCTCGATTAAGCTTTGCCCACACGCCAGCAGCTATGCACAGTGGGAGTGAAACATTCAAAGAGTAATTGTGAAATCTTAAAAAATTACCATACTTCGAAGAGGCTACAAATATGTTACACAGCAATATGATAATAATTATTTCTTTTAATTTTTCGTTCTACCTTGCAAAAGCTCTAAAAATGAGAGACTGGTTCGCACAGAAATGGACAGATAAAAGGACGGACAAGCAAACTGATGGACAGGCTGACGGACAGACGGACATGAATAAATCGTCTGTTGTGTTGCTCATCACAAATATATTCATATTGCTTGCATCAGTTTTGTTCTGTATTAACCAAGGCAAAAAATAATCAGCAAAAAAAGAAGCTTGGAGGTAATTGACACTTACTTGCTAAAAATATTATTGTATGCAATTGTAGCTCTGAAAAAGCTATTGCAACATCAGCAAGAAGTTCTTAATTTGAAGAATAACAGTGGAACGATACATAATACAATTGAGCTTAAGAATTTTAAGAAATACATATGAAACACTCTAAAACCAAAATATATCAGAAACTACGAATATAATATATTTATAGTCAAATATATTTTAGCAATTAGATAAGCCCGCTTGCAAATCCTACACCAATTCCACGCTTTGGGCTTGCCTACCTTAAACATATTTCAATTCACCTCTCAGTGCTAATTAACCCATAAAATCCTCATAGTCTCTAAGTGGCCTGACCTCTGCCACATCCATTTGCCCCACTGTGCCGCCGCTGGGCGTCGACGTCAGCGCCAGCGTCGACGTCGCAGCAGCTGGCTGCCGCTCACCAAACCGTTTTCACTTATTCGCGATTGCAGGCCCGGATCGGCGATCAATTTGGTTCTAAGTCTCGGCGCGTGTGCATGGACGCAGTTCTTTTGGCCCCAAAAAAAAAATCATCACCATGGTGCTGCTGCGAGTGATCAAGTATCTAGTGGGTTAGTGCCAGTGATCCGTTCAGTTGTGGGTGCACAGTTATTACATCACTATCTTCCTTTATTGAAGGCTGCGTGGTGAGGGCCTGCCATGAGTTGTCCCAGAACATGAGTTCGCTGAACAAAATGTTCAAGTATCATTTGCTGGAGGTCAGCTAGGAGAGCCCAGGAAGCTGAGAAATAAACCCATAAAAGCACAACCACCCATTAAAATTTTGGTATATAATTCCGAGCGAGTTCGTTGCTCGAGTCTTTTGTTATGTGATCAAATAAAATGTTTTTTACCCACACAAAAAAATAAAACAACAAACACACCTGGTATTCGCAATAACGGGCTTGGTTGTGGAATGGCTACAATGACCTTGAGGTAGAGTATTAATCAAATAAGAAAAAATTTGTAGATATATAAATTGAAAGGATCCAGATCGGAAATCATAAAATGCTAGAGATCTCTTGGCAAAGTTCGTTGTTTCAGTCTTTTGTTTTTCAACTTTTTTCACTCAGTGAAAATCCGTACTCTGTTTTATATATTTAAAGATTCACTTAATAAGCAACGCTTATTATATTTTTAAAAATCTATGCATTTATTTATTCTGTGTGATTTCGAATGGCAATTTAAACCTTGAAGGGGCTTTTGCGTAACACTTGCCCAAAGAAATCCACGTGTGAGCGGCATTCAATTCCAACTAGCCGTAACCGAGCCGAGTTGTTCTACAGAATTACACGCTAGAGTTAAATATTTCTTCGCCTTGGAGTTTCCCCCTAAAAAGAAATCCCAGTAACAGCCAGAGACACTGCTGAAAGCACCTCGTTATGACTGATTGTACAAATAAGCCAATATTTACAATTAAAGCCGGCTAAACAATGCACGAACAAGTTTGCACAGAAAAAGAAAATAAATAAAAAACTAAAACAAAAGCAAAAAGCAAAAAAAGCTTTGAATTAGCATTCGATGTCTCTCGTATTTTGTGTCGTCACACATAAGCGTCTTAAAAAAGCAGAGCGGGCCAAAAAAAAATCGAATTTCTCGAATTAAGTAGCTAAAAAATCCCCGACATCATTAAGAGGGCTTGGTCGATAGAGACGTCATTCCTTTTACGCTCAACACCTCCTCCATTCATTCATTAATATGATTAATTTTCGTTCTCACAACTCGTTGTCAAGCGATTAATATACATATTATATCTTTATTATAAAGATGGGTCAAGTCCAATGTTCAGTTAGTTTAAAGACGTCACCGATTAAGGTTTTATGTTTAATGCTTACTGGAAACAGGTGCCTGGCCTCATATTATGACGTCTTTATTTTACTAAAAATATCTCTCTCTCTTGTGTTAAAAATATCACGAGTTGTCTGCCAAGGTAGACAGAGAAGGAGGTTCAGGTATAAATTTCGGAATCTTTAACTAAATGAGTTGAACTTCTGGCTTGTTTTGGGTTATGCGGAATTAAAACCTGTATTTATTCTATAAAAAGAAAATTTAACAAGAAAAGAAATGGGTTGTGTTAATTATGTTTACATATATAAGTGAAAGTTTTTTAGAAATTATTATATACTTTTATAATTAAAGGAAGAAGTAGGAAAGTGAATGGTAATCGTTGTCATTATTATGAGTGTTTAGTATTGTAAGTAAAATATATTTTTTGAATAATTATTTATATTTAAAATCATAATATTTTTATTTTTTAATATATAAAACAAATAATAGCTTATTTTTATAGTTTTTTATTATGAATACTCTTTTATATTCTTAAATTAATAAGATAGTTTACTTAGTTAGTTAGTTTAGTTTTGTGGAATTAATAGTCGGTGTATTTTAATTATTACTTTTTTAATTTTAAATAATCCAATTATATTTTGAACAAAATCTAAAGGAAATCGTATGAATATAATATAAAATAAATTTAGTAAATATTAAGGGTGATATAAAAGCTCGATATTATTTAGGTAAAAGCCGATATATATTTAGACCAATTACAGTTTTTAATTTATATAAAAATACTTTATTTTTAACAAGTTATGCAGCAATATTTTTGGCTTAATATGAAAATCATAATGCTTTTAGAATCTTTAAACGTAAAGCTTTGGCTTGATTACAGCACTTTTTAAAATATACATCTTCAGATTTATTTCTATAAAAACCATTATCATAACGGGATATAAAAGACCTATTTTAAAGAAAGTAATCCTAAGATCTTTAAATTTATTTACAACTATAACAAGTTTGGCAAATGGAATCACGAGACTTTGGCTTACAAGAGAAAGTAACATTAACATGGAGTATTCCCTATTGATCCATTACAAAGGATTTTCCAAAGTTAATGACGCTGCTCACAAAGCCCAGCATCGAAGTGATCATGGAGTGGGCATGCTTGGAGCTCTCCGTGGTCTCTCCCTTGTCACTTCTGCTGGGCCGGATCACCTGTTTCCGACTACCCGACGGCGTTTCGGAACTGCTGAAGAGTCGTTCCCATCGGCGAATGGGCTTTTGGAACCAATCCTCTCCGCTGACCTCGTTGAGGCGGTCGTCATCCTCCCGGAAGAGTTTAGCCAAGGGTCCAGCGATGACTGGAAAAGGAGAGACGGTTGGGTTATTAAAGGGAACTCATAGCCCCGCTGATCCCTTTACTTACTTGTCTGCATGAGCACACATCCGACGAGGAAGAGGGTAATCATTTTGCTTGCTGAGGTCATGACGCCTGCACTTTAGAGAAAGATAATCAAGTTCGAAATCAGAGAGATAACTGAGTGAATCGGATGCCAGAGTTCGACTTTATAGGCGCCGCACCGACGATTCTACGTGATGGAATGGAAAGTATACAAGTGCACGTTTCACAGAAGAAGTGATTGCTTTTATTTCATGCTAAAGCTTAGAACTACATAGCCATAACCGTAATGAACACGACATGAAGAGTGCTATTTTTTCGCACTAGGTTTTAGGGTCTACTGTTGGGATTCTCGGTGGGCCTTCGAGGTCGCAGCTTGAACAGTTCGTAGGCATTATCCAATTCCGCGTCGGCCAATCGCTCGTCGGGCACGGCGGGCGTCTGTCTGTATAGCTCCTCGCGATCCTCCAGTGTCAGCTCCGAGTTGGGCCTCCTCATCGACATGCCCGTGCTCCAACTGATAACTGTAAGGGGTAATTAGTTAACTATATTTTCCGAATTATATATTTCAGGTTTATATGTCCACTAACCGCAGAGGAAGATCAGGCTGCTGAGCAGATAGAACTTGAGCGACGCACTACTCATGGCTGGGATGGGCATTAACTGACAGCCGGAATACGGATGGCTCCACATTTTATATTTGACCGGAGCTCTCCGCTGATTGGCGCTGGAGGAGGAGGCCAATGGCGTCCACTGGCGCCGCAGCTGGAGATTATGCAAAGCACCCCGTCGAAGACCAAAAATAACACAAAAAGATCTGCGAAAAAAAGCGGTGAAAAAAGCGGCAAAAAATCGTATAAAAGGCTCGAGGCGTCGTTCTGTCTCATTGAGTGGGAAAAAACGCCGGCGGGCATCGGGTCGTCTCTCCTACCGGTCTTTGACGTATTCATTTCGGTCTGGCACGTGAACAGCTCGCCGCGCGTTGATTGATTTTTATTTTATTTATTTTATTAATAAGCTACCTAATTAATTTACACATTTGTAAATCGGCAAAGACGAAGGCGTCACTCATGTCTCAGACTCGTGGCCAAAGAAGAGCGTAATGAGATTTATTAAAAGAGAAAAGAGCCGCTTCTAGTCTTGGTTAAGGAGCAGGTTTTGGGACTGGAGATGGTCTTAGAGGGATATTTTCTATGAGTTGGGAACGCCCAAGAGTTGGACTTAACTTTCGAAACTTATTATGAATATAACTAAGAGTTCAAATTTTATTAAACTTAAAGTGTAAACATTAACTATGAAAACTCGGTTTATTATGCTAAAATATATTATATAAATACATAAAAGTATTAATTACTTATAAGACCCTGACAGGAGGCTATTTTTAACTTGAACTTCCTAATGGAATTCTCTTTTTCATATAAGACACAGGCGGCACTCTTATTCCTCAAAGATCCTTCCAGGATTCTTAATACAAGATAATATAATATTATAATAATATTAACTTAAGATATATTCTGTTAAGTAACTGTAGTGTGAATAGGTCTTCCATATTTTACTTAAAATGTATAAAATAATAACCATGACAAAAGGCTTTTGCTATAGCGAATTGACTAGTTTATGCATATTAAAGTCTTATTACTTACAATCATTCAATTTAATATCAAATAACATATAATATAGACGATTTTGATTCGAAAAATATAAGCGTAATATTTAAATCTTTCCTCCCTTAAAAACTTACTTATTTAATAGTTTAATTAACCTAAATTAATCATCTTCATGTCCGAAGAAAATGGTCCAACGTTCATAGGTGGGTGATTTTTCGCATAAATATGCCTGCATTGAGCAATAAAGGTCACTGTAGTCCTTAAAGCCTAGAATTTATTTAACAAATTAATATGTTTATATTTTATAAGAAATGAATTACCTTTTCCTTGTTTACAAGCTGCTATATCCAAGTGACACTTTGAGGGATATTTGCGAATGCAGCCCATTTCCTCATCCAAACCACAAATGGCACTAGACTCGTCCACTTTGGCACAATCTTTTTCTGAAGGGCAAGTTTTTATGGGAATATTTGCTCCATAGGTAAGAGCTGCATTTAAGTAAGCCACGATTTTAGGAGGCTTTCCATATTTAGGAGGCTATCCGTATTGAAATTACTTACCCAGCCAAAATAGGCATATAATTAAGGCCTTCATGTTCCCTTTTTTGTGAACCAAGTGCGACGGCATCAGAAAGCGCAATGCGCCAGCGAATTAGTATTTATATTGCCTGGCCATGTCTTATCAGGCGTATCTTATCCGGATTTTAGAGAACACAAGGCAAACATTAAATGACGGAAGCTTTAGACGTAATAGGAAATTAGAGATTAGATTGGAAGTAATTAAAAGTGCATGACCCCAGCCTCCAAAGGGGATTTAATTAATTAGATTCATGTTTGTCACTCTTCAACCCTCCATTATTTCAAATAAATGTTTACAGGCCCTGCTTCACTTCTTATAAATTATATCTTGTATTGTTTACCTTAGTGAAACATTCATTATCTTTATTTATCATCTACTCCTAACACTTTATTGCTTATGGCCAAAGACAGAGTGGTTTGTGTCTCAACTATCAGCTAACAATTATTTACTGCCTATTTCTGGGCTTGGGATTTTTAGGAGGCCTTCGTCTGGCTGCGATACAGCTTGGAGTAAATGCCATTCTTGGCCAGCAGCTGCGAGTGAGTGCCCTGCTCCATTATCCGACCGGCCTGGATCACACAAATCACATTGGCATTCTGGATGGTAGACAGCCGATGGGCTATAACGATGCAGGTGCGACCCGAACAGGCCGAGTCCAGGGCTTGTTGGACCACCTGAAAAATATATAAAATAATTAATAATTATAAAATATTTTTCCATTATATCACTCACCCTTTCACTCTGGAAATCCAGCGCTGAGGTGGCTTCATCTAACAGTAGGATCTTGGGATTCCTCACCATCGCCCTGGCAATGGCTATGCGTTGCTTTTGTCCTCCAGAGAGTTGGGTTCCCTTGGCCCCCAAAACCGTCTCATATTGCGCTGGCAGGGACATGATGAACTCATGGGCATTGGCCATCTTGGCCGCCTCAATGATCTGTTGCATGGGCACCTTTCTCGAGGTGTCCCCATAGCCTATATTATCCGCAATGCTCTTCTCGAAAAGAGAAGGTTCCTGGGACACGATGCCCAGGCGACGACGCAGGGTTTTCAAGTCCATATCATGGTGTACGCTCTCCTGATCGATGAGCTAAGAAGGGGTGTACATAAAGGATTAATTGATCTTGTAAAGTAAGTAGTTCCCACTCACAATCTTCCCTTCATCAGGATCGTAGTAACGCATCAAAAGCTGAACGCAGGTGGATTTACCAGAGCCCGAGGCACCCACCAAGGCCACGGTCTGACCCTGGTTAATATCCAGATTGAAGTTTTGCAGGACCTTCTGATGGGGCCGCGAGGGATAGGCAAAGTTGAGCCCCCTATAGCTGACGCCCTGCTGGACGACATTGGTCTTGTAAGAAGTTCCATTGCCATTCTGCTGAATGTCCAGGGTTTCCGGAGACTGGATCTGTGGCTTGCGATCAATGATCTCGTACATGCGGTTGGCGGAGAGGAGGGCGGCATTGAAGGCGGGAGTAAAGGCCAAGGATTGGGCCAAAATAAAGAGACCATACAGCATGGTGTTGGATATCTTCATAATGGTCTCAAATTTGATATTGCCATCGGCACACATATGTCCTCCATAGGTCAAGGTCACCGCATAGCCAAAGAACATAAGGGACTTGCCCAGAGAATTCACCAGACCCCGCCACTTCAGTCGGTTGAGAATCTGCACCCGATAGCGCTCCACCTCCTTGTCGTAAATCTTGATCAGTTCCTCCTCCCTTCGCAGTCCTGCCACTGTCCTGATCTGGGTGATGGTTTCGGTGGCAATCCGACTGGTCTCCTCCAGCACCTCCTTCTCCTTCAGCGCCGATTTCTCGCCGAATCTCGCCTCGAACACAATCGAGGCAATCATGAAGGGCGAGGTGCTCAGGCAGATCAAAGCCAGTTCCCAGGAATAGGGGAAGGCAATGGAAATACTGCAGATGAAGTTGGTGAACGCTTGGATGATGTTGCTCAGTGGAAAGCCTATGGCGCCCTGGACACTGGCTGCGTCTCCCGAAAGTCGGGCCGAAATAGCTCCAATGCTGTTGTCCTTGCGATCGAACCAGCCCATCTCCTGGGACATAATAGAGCTGAAGGTCTTGGAGCTGAGAGGGGACAATATAATTAGTTTAAAAATAAATAAAGGACTTCGGGAATAGAGAGGCTTCTAAAAGAGCTTCGTGACGCACCGCATTCTCATGGTCAACCAGACCCCAGCCAGATTGAAGAAGAAGGTCTGAATAAAGCACACCACACCCGCTGCCACGCCAATCACCAGCGAAATTATGGCCATGGAGGCGCTCTGATCGAGCACCTCCTCATCCGTGGGCTTGGCCAGCGAACCATAGAGCTCAGCCAGGACGATGGAGAACACCGGCATGGTCACTCCAAAAATTCCGGCACAAATGGCGCCAATAATGAGGAAACTCCACTCGGGTCGCGCCCAACCCAGAATGCGGAAGAAGGTGCGGAGATAATTTCCAGGAGGACTCGCCTCATGGTCCTCCTCAACCGTGGGCATGACCAGGCCATTCAGATTTTTCATCTGGAACTCAGCGTTCTTCTCCAGCGACACAATGGAGTTGCGGGTGCTTCGCTGGAACACTTCTACGTCGTAGGAGAGCTTCCGCTCCTTGGCCTCGGCGACCTCCTCCAGTTCGTTGAGCAGCTCCTCGGCAGAGTCATCGTAGGAATGAACATTGACCATTTTGTGGTAGAAACCCTCCAGCTTCATCAGCTCCTCGTGGGTGCCCTGCTCCACGGCCTTGCCATTCTCGATGTACACAATGCGGTGGGCGTGCCTGATGGCTGAGAGGCGATGGGAGACCACCAGGGTGGTCCTGCCCTTGCAGGCCTTGTCCAGGGCGGCCTGGACCAACTTCTCGGAATGATAATCCAAGGCGGAGGTGGCCTCGTCCAGCAGCAGGATCTTTGGCTGCTGGATGAGAGCCCTGGCAATGGCTATGCGCTGGCGTTGACCTCCGGACAGCTGGACGCCCTTCTCGCTGATGTCGGTATCGTAACCCTGGGGGTTAAATTAATTTATAAAATAATATTTAATAATAATTATAAACTTACCTTGGCAAGAGCTATAATAAAATCATGAGCGTTGGCTGCCCTGGCGGAGTCCTCGACTTCCTTCTGCGTGGCTTCCGGCTTGCCATGCCGAATATTCTCACCGATGGTTCCCTGGAAAAGCACCGGTTCTTGGCCGACCACAGCGATGTTCGATCTCAGCCAGTTGAGGTTGTACTTTCGCACATCCTCGCCATCCAACAGAACCTGACCGAATACAGGGTCATAGAAACGCTGAAGCAACTGAATACACGTAGACTTTCCACATCCCGAGGGACCCACCAAGGCCACAGTTTGACCCTCCTCCACGACCACGTTGAGACCCCGCAGGACGATCACATCCTCCCGGGCGGGATAGCGAAAGAAGACGTCGCGGAACTCCACGGTTCCCTTGAGGCCCATGTTCAGGATTTTCCCGGCCTTGGACAGCGGATCGATCAGCGAGGTGCGATCGATCACCTCCAATATGGCCGAGGCCGAACCCCGAGCCATGGCAAAGGTCTCGAGGAAAGGGGAAGTGCGCGAAATCTGATTGGCACTCACTATAATGCCCGATATCACAATCATCACCACAGCTGGGGTGTATTCTCTCTCATCGATGGGAATATTGGGATCCCGGTAGTACAGGATCAGATTGGCGCCGTACCAGAAGGCTCCTGCTCCTGTGATGAAGAGCATGGCCTTCATCACCGTATCACTTAGTCCTGAGAAGACGCCCTTCCATTTACCGGCCTGAAGAGCGGGCTTTAGGAGCGTGTCGTATCTCACGGACTCGGTGCGTTCACCTCCAAAGGCCACCACAGTGCGAATGGCTCCGATCACCTCCTCAACCACCGAACTGGCTCGGACATATGAACTCTGCTCCTTGGCAGTGAGCTTGCCTTGGTACTGGAAGAAAATTTGGGTAGAAAGGGAAGGAAAAATCTATTAAATAATTATGTCCAGCAAGAAATAAAGAGTATGTTATACAATTTTAAATATTATATATATTTTCCTTATTAAGTTACATATTTTGATTTAAAAAATATATATTTAGCTCTATATTATTATGTTTAAAAGTTTTAATAGTAATAAATTCTAATAATTGGCTCACATAAATATTTTTTAACAATTTTAAATTGCTTTAAAGAGCTGTAGAATTAATATTAGTCAAAGCCTCAGATAAATTGCTGTACAATTAGAAAGTTCAAGAGGTTGTACTTAAATGAGTAATTTAATTTAAGTATCTACACATTAACCTTTCAACTTTATATTTGGCATTCTAATATACTAACAAATTATATAAATAGAAGTCGGGAATTATTATTATTCATTTTAGAAAAATAAAGATTCAAGCGTTTTCTCCACATAATTTTTTCGAGTGTTATAATACAACTTATATTGTAGTAAGTATTTACGAGCAAAAATAATAATAATCAATAAATTAAAGTATAAAATAATGATTAATTATGATTTTCATTTCTTTTTAAAGAAAAACCCTTAACTCTTTAAAGTAATAAACTTTTCCCAGAAACAGAAATTTAGTATTTTTAAACATTTCATTTCCTTTTGCTTAAAAGTAATGATTTAGTGGAAGAAACTTTCTAAGAAAAATCATAATAAAAGATAGCTAAAAATGATGGATATAGGGATATTCTCTAATTTTTGTTGTTGACTCAAAGTGATTCACTTTTTCATTTAAAAATTTTAATAATAATCACCTACAAGCTGAAGGGAGTTTGGAAATAAAATGTTACAATATTAGTATTTTGTTTTCAAATTAAAAGTAAATTAATTTAAGGTAAAAAAAAAATTTTACATTTTCAGAGTAAATGTTCTCACAGGGCAAAAAATTTGCAAAAATATATGTTTTGTCTGTTGTAGGTACTTGTGTTATATTTAGAAAACTATTTTCGGATTTGTTGAACACATTTTCAAGATCACTTAAAGCTTGCCAAAGAACAAATGCGGTTCTGGGAAGCAATTTCTACAATTTTGTATTAGAAAACCTCTTCTATTCTTTATATTAAATTAGTTTCATTATGGTTAGTTAGTTGTATTATGGTTATTATTATTAGTATTTAATAAATACTCACATGCGCCACGGCTGAGTTGACAAATAGTGTCAAAGGTATATAAAACACAATTGCCAAAGCCAGTTTCCAGCCATAGATAAAGGACAAAACAACGCTGATGATGACCTCGCACATAATCTCCACATAATGTCCCAGATTCTCGGCAATTCCACTGCGCACCTTCTCCATGTTGCTAAAGGTAAAAACCATTTACTTTAAATTCAGTATAAATAAATATTTTTAATAATATTACTCACTCAGTTATGCGGACAGCAAAGTTCTGATCCTTGGCCATGTCATGCCAGCCGATCTCCTGCCTCAGGGTGGCCTTGAAGAATTCCCTGCGCATCCGCACAGTCAGTCTCAAGGCCAATCTGTTGAAGGCATCCACGTAGTACATTCCCGAGAACAACATCAGCAGAGTATTTAGGGTCATGAGGATGCCAAAGGATACGCTGTCCTTGCGCAGCTCCTGCATGTTCTCCTCGTAAGAGGCATTTGTGCTGTGCAATATATATTTAAGATTAATTATTACAACTTCACAGACCAGAAGCTTAAAGAATTCCAGGTATTTGTGTATTTAAGTAACACACATTTAATTGCCAAACTGTTTTTGTTTTAGGGTTTTATTTACCGGCACATTCTTGAGTAATTTGGGTAGCCTTTACAGACATTGTTTTGGGGCTAAAAGTTTTTGTGTAAACAATGTAGTGCACGTATTTTTGTAAATAAAAAGAAAAGTTTTACAGAGCTCAGAATTAAAATCCAAACCCTTTACTTCAAAAGAGAAAAGTGAACTGAATCACTCTCTTTTGTTTGTTGCCTTAAATTCATTAGATCTTTTCAGACATAAAATGTGTTGCCAATCGACTGACTCTTGTTTAGATTCCCCCATGATCTCAATATAATAATTTGTTGTAAATTGATTTAAAATTGTATAGTTCAATAAATTTGACTTGCGGAAGACTGATGGGAATAAATTAACATTTAATGTCATTAGCTTATAGCTTGGGCTTTATTTATGGGATAATTCTTTATTTTCTTTTACTTGAAGGATAATTTTCTTTCGATTATTTCACAACTTTAACTAAAGCTTACTCACAGTATCTTTCCGCCTCCAAAGAGTGGCAGACCGATGGTTCCAGAACTGGTGCCCTGTCCCAGTGTCCTGTCAATGAACATGGCCACCAGTTCGCTGTAGACCACAATGGCTATGGGATAGACCAGGGACTGTAGTAAAGCCGCCACAAAGGCGGACAGGAGCAGGACATAATCCCAGCCGGTGGTGTAGCGGAAGAGCTCTGTATAACTAATCATGGGCTGGGCCTTCTCCTTGGCCTTGCCCTTCTTCGGCGAGAAGGAATCCGCCTCCGGAGTAGAGTCCGTCTCCGCCGGGATGTCATCGCCGAGCGCCGTCATTGTCCGGGAAACACTATATATTTATTTAGATGATAGTCAAACTCATTGACTGGCGGGGTCAATTAATAGTTAAGAAAATGCACGCGGAGCGAATCCAAAAATCGAATCGTTTTCACTGGATTCTGAGATGGTCCCGAATGGGTTATTGGCTCTGGCTCCGGCTCCGGCTAATTAACTCCACTCACTCCCTCCCTGCCAGATGAACTGTGCCGGCTCTGATCTGCCTGGGATCGTACTTATTTATTTTTTCTCTCGTTCTTTGGCTTTTTAATTGTTTTGCATTCCCCGATCGGCGAGCGGACGAGCGATCCGGAGAAGTGTTTTGCGCGGCTGTTCCGTTCCGTTCCGTTGGGAGTGCAGAAGGCGACTGGCCCGTCTGGCTGCGATGGCGTCAGTTTTGTACAAATTCGGTTTCTATTAAAGTTCAAATAGACTCTCGGATGGTCGCTTATTAATATCAATTGAATTGATTTTGCTCAAGGTTCTCAGCATGACGGGTTGAAAATCGTGGAACCCATTTCTCCAACCAGCAGCAAGGTGTGTGCAACAGTGCTGCCAATGACATATTTTAATTGCGAAAAAAAAATCGGAAAAAGGATAAAATTATGAAAAAATCTAGATACAACGCAGGCCTATTTAAACTTTAATCGTTTTTCAATTAACAATACGTGTATCCGTTATATCCTAAACATCGATTTTAAAAAAGTTTGTTTACCCTTGCTTAATTTTCAATAAGTCTTCAGCCCTTTTATAATGCAATATTGCAGCTTTAGTATAGAAAAACTTAAATAATAATTATTACGAATTTTTTTATAAATATACCTTATCAAGGGTATACAAAAATTATAAAAATATATCTTTAGCTTAAATTTGTTGCACTCGAAGATAAATCAATATCTTCAATATACTGTATAGACTACTTAGTAAATTCCTGAAAACTAGCCATAAAAATTCCTCAGAGCTTGACTAAATTTATAGGCATTTCGTGACCAATGGTTCAGTCTAGGGAGATAGCTGTAAGGAGATTCCGCAAAATCTGGATTTTATTAAGAAATGTTTGAATATTTTTAAACATTTAATAAAAAAAAGGTTTAAACAATACGTCTAATAAAAAATTAAATATTGTTTCATTCTGGCCAGTAAAATCCTTCCCTTAATATTAATATTATTTTTAATAATTTTACAATAATGACTGCCAAAAAAATCAGTAAAAATTGACAGCACTGGCATGCTCCCATCTATCGCGGAATGGTAATCTAGTTACGCAAATTTGACGTTATTTGAATTCCAGAATTCCAGACTAAGTGTCCCGAATGGATGGGGTCACGTTTCCATGTTCTTAAAAATGCTACCATAACCAAGAACCTAGAGCCACATTTATTTCGTCAGAGTGCTGGTGCAATATGTAATTTCTTTAACGAAATACGTGTTTCAAAGATCTTCCCCGCCCCATTGATAGCTCTTATCATTTTCGTAAAGCGCAAATTTCGAGTTTATGCCTTGACCATAACTGTGAACACCGGTCGAGTGGGTGGGAGATTTATGGAGATGTCACAAAGATTAATGCCCCATTATCTTTTAGATAACCCTAATTACAGATGTTAGGTATTATGGCGATTCTCAGTTGCTTTTGGGCTTGCCTGGCAGGTTTGATAAGCCCCTAGAATATTTTGCACTTCCTTAACTTTAGTAAACTTTGTGAAATTGATAAAATCCCTTAGGCAACCCATAATTGCCAGACTAATTATGCATTCTCTTCCCTTGGATAACTTATCTTCCCCCAATAATTGTAAAGATTTATAAATGTGAGAAAAAAGTAGTGATAGTTTATTCAGTTTTGAGTAGTTTTCTTGGATTTTCTTCTTTGGTGACAAGTGTAGTATGAAAATTACAAAAATAGTTGGGTTAAAAAATATTCAGTGATCCTTTTGGGTCCTGTGGAGCTTTGCGTAGATTCCTCCCTGGGATATGAGCTGCATGTGGTTGCCCTGCTCCACCACCTGTCCGTTCTGGATGACGCAGATCACATCCGCATTCTGGACGGTGGACAGGCGATGGGCAATGACAATGCAAGTGCGTCCCGAACAGGCGGAGTCGAGAGCCTGTTGGACCAACTGTTCGCTCTGCAAGTCCAGGGCAGAGGTGGCCTCGTCCAGCAGCAGGATCTTGGGATTCCTCACCAGAGCCCGGGCAATGGCAATCCTTTGCTTCTGTCCACCAGAGAGTTGAGTGCCTCTGGCTCCCATCCGGGTATCATAGCCATTGGGCAGGCTGATGATGAAGCTGTGGGCATTGGCACTCTTGGCCGCTGCTATGATCTCCGCCATGGGCACCGACCTCCGATTGTCTCCATAGGCTATGTTCTCCGAGATGGATCTCTCGAAGAGAGTGGGTTCCTGGGAGACGATGCCCAGGCGGTTTCTCACTCCCTCCAGGGTCAGATCATGCTGGATGTCGTCGTGGTCAATGTGCTGGGTAGGAAAACATATTAAATATTATTAATTTTGAGTTATTTTAACCTTTAAGTAAGTACTTACAATGCTTCCCTCATCGGGATCGTAGTAGCGCTGCAGCAATTGTACGCAAGTGGACTTTCCACATCCGGAATGACCCACCAGGGCCACCGTTTGACCCTTGAGTACCTCCAGATCCAAGCCATTGAGTATCTTGGCATCGGGTCGTGTGGGGTATCGGAACTCAATGCCTCGATAGCGTACTCCTTCGAAGAGATTCAACTGCTTGGCCAAGGTGTTTTTGATGGTGCCCATGGGTGAGGTGATCTTGGGCTTGCGATCCAGGATCTGGAAGAGCCGATGGCCAGCCACCAAGGCGGCTGAGAAGGCTGGTGTGAAGGCCAGGGATTGCGCCAGCATCATGGAGCCATACAGGAGGGTTTCAGAGACCCTAAAAGGGGAGAGGAAAAGAATACCATAAATAGTACAAATTCAGATCCATTTTTTTCCAAGAACCTACGCTCTCCGACTTCTTTTCATCTTCAAACTCTTGAAACTCAATATATCTTGACATATTTCTTTACTTGATAATATCCCTTACTTGATAATATCCTGGAAGGGCAGCTGACCCTCGGACACCAACACACCGCCATAGCAAAGGGCCACCGCATAGGCAAAGAAGGCCGAGGCCTGCATCGTAGAGTTCAGGACTCCTCGCCACCTTAGCTTCTGACGGATGAGCACCTCCACACGCTGGATCTCTTCAGTGTACTCCCTGATGACATCTGCCTCTCTCCTGAGACCAGCAACTGTCCTTATGTTGGTTATGGACTCGGTGGCAATGCGACAGGCCTCCTCAATGACCTGCTTCTCCTTTACAATGGCTGTGGACATCATCCTGGAAATGAGTACAGAAAATTAAGAAAATATAGAAAACACAAGCAAAACCAAACTCACTTAGCCTCCAGGATGACAGAACCAATAATAATGGGACAGTTGGCCAGGCACAGCAGGGCCAGCTTCCAGTTGTAGTACATGGCGACCGTGACACTCGAAATAAAGTTGGACAGGGCCTGGATCATGCCACTCAGCGGATAGCCAATGGCGCCCTGGACTCCCACTGCCTCGCCGGAGAGGCGAGCGGACAGAGCTCCCACGGAGTTGTTCTCGTCATCGAAAAATCCCACCTCCTGGCTCACCATCGCCTTGAAGGTCATGGCTCGCATCCTGGTCGTCAGCCAAATGCCGGCATAGTTGAAGAGGTACGTCTGAAGGAAGCAAACCAAACCCGTCAAGAAGGCCAGGCCCAAACAGGCCCAGGAAAGGACGGCAGTCCGACGCAGGGCGTCCTCCGGATTCTGCTCAGCAAGAGCGGCGTAGAATTCACCAAAGATGATGGCAAAAGCGGGATAGAGACAGCCCACGCCAATGGCACTGATTGTGCCCAGGATCAGGTAGCACCACTCGGGCCGGGCGAGCTTCAGAATCCTGGCAAAGGTACGGAAGAAGTGGGTCTTCTCGGCGACCGGCGCCACCTCTGCCACTATCTGGGCATTGGTGTCCTTGGCAAGAGGCTTAACAAAGGGTTCATCGAACTGGACACTGATCTTCTGACCCTTCTCGAAGTTCAGGGGACTCGTCTCGAAGGATTTCTCAAAGAGAGCTAGGCTCTTGCCTGCAAAAGGGTTAAGTTTTTCATTGAAAAACTTAAATTTCTCAAATATTCTTACGTTTGGCTTCTTGTTCCACGTTCTCCTCCTTCTCCACCTCATCGGGCATCTTGATATCGCCCGCATGGACCATGTTGTAGTAGGCACCCTCCAGGGCCATCAGGTCATCGTGTGAGCCCTCTTCCAGCACCTTGCCATCGTGGATGAAGACGATCTTATCCGCTCCCCGAATGGCTGAGAGTCTGTGGGAAACCACAATGGTGGTGCGACCCTTGCTGGCCAAATCCAAAGCCTGTTGGACTTGCTTCTCCGATTGGTAATCTAAGGCAGAGGTGGCCTCATCGAGGAGGAGAATCTTGGGGTTCTGGATGAGGGCGCGGGCTATGGCAATGCGTTGCTTCTGGCCACCAGAGAGGTGGGAACCCCGCTCACCGATCATAGTGCGATAGCTCTAGGGGATTATGGAGATTATAATTTCTATATCTTTATATTTCGATTCAGAACTCACCTCTGGCAGATTGGTGATGAACTCATGGGCTCCTGCTTGAGCGGCAGCTGCTTCTATCTCCTTTTGGGTGGCTCCAGGCTTGCCATAGCTGATGTTTTGGGCTGTCAAAAAATATATCCTTTTATAAGGTTTCATAAACTCCCCTAAAAACCCACCTATAGTTCCAAAAAATAGCACTGGTTCCTGACCCACCACCGCAATATTCGATCTCAGCCACTGAATATTATATTTCCTTATGTCCAGATCATCTAGAAGAACCGATCCAAAGACAGGATCATAGAACCTCTGGAGCAATTGCACGCAGGTGGACTTGCCACAACCCGATGAACCCACCAGAGCCACAGTTTGACCCGCTCTAATCCGGATATTCAAGCCTCTGTGGACAATAATCTCCGGTCGTGAGGGATAGCGGAAGAACACATCCTGGAACTCCACATCTCCACGAAGACCGTAATTCAAGAGCTTGCCATCTGTAGACAAGGGATCGATCTTGGAGGTCAGATCGATGACTTTGAACAGATTGGTGGCACAGCCTCGGGCGGTGGCAAAGGACTCCAGGAAGGGTGCCGTTCTGGCTATGTTATCCGCACCCACAATGATGCCAAAAAAGGCCTGAAAAGGATCATTTAGTCAGAAAGAATTATCTCTAAATAAGGTTAATATATCTTACAATCATCAGAATGGCTGGTGTATACTCCTTATCCTCCACATTGCGATCGTCGATGATGAGATTGACGCCATACCAGAAAGCTCCGGCGCAGGACAGATACAGCATGGACTTTAGCAGGGCATCACTGACGCCGGAGAAGGCTCCCTTCCACTGACTGGCCTTGCGGGCCGGAACCAGGAAGTTCTCATAGCGCTGGACTTCCGCTTTTTCGCCACCAAAAGAGACCACAGTGCGAATGGCACTCAGGATCTCCTCGGCCAGGTTGCCAGCTCCTGCATAGGACTCCTGTTCGCGGGCTGTTAGTTTGCCTTGGAACTAAGTTTAAATAAAAAAAAAACATTTAAGAACTTCAGATAAAAATTGAATATAAAATATATCCCTACCTTGGCCACATAGTAGTTAACCAGAATCACCAGAGGAATGTACGAACTCACAGCCAGGGTGAGCTTCCAGCCGTAGGCAAAGGAAATGGCCACCGTAATGATGAAGCCCACTACCAAGTACACAAAGTGACCCACTTTCTCGGAGATGCCATCACGCACCTTCTCTATATCGCTGGAATTTATAAAAAGGGTGATTTAAGGAATTTTAAATCCCTATCACAAGGGCTTACTCCACCATGCTCTGCGTAAAGTTCTGCTTGCTGGCCAGATCATGCCAGCCAACGTCCTGACGCATCACGGAGGAGAAGAGCATTATCCTCATCCGTGTGACCTGACGCAGGGCCACCATATTGAAGATATCAACGGAGAAGATGCCAGCAATAAACATCACCACCGAGGCAATGGTGAGTAGAATGCCATAGGAAATGGAGTCGTCGTACAAGGCCTCGCTGTTCTCCTCACGAGTGGCATTTGTTCTAGAATTATTTTTTGGGTTTATCTTAAAGTAATTTATCTTAGGAGTATTTAGGGATAAAAGAAGAACCTCATCTCCTTTGAAATGAATGGCTGATGTAATTTCTCCATCAACTTACAGAATCTTTCCACCTCCAAAGAGGGGCAAGGCATAAACCTTCGAGCTGACGCCAAACACCATGGCTCGGTCCACCAACATTGACGTAAACTCGCTGTAAATGATGACCACGGCGGGCAGGGTCAAAGCCTTGATGCAGCACATGATGAAGCCGAAGAAGAGCCAGGCAATCTCGCCATAGGTAGAGAACCGGAAGAGGGTCAGGAAGCTAATGGGTTGCGTGGGCTCCAGTCCCTCCGCCGGCGGAGGAGCCTCCTCCTTGGACTCACTGGTGGTGGTGGTAGAGGCCTCATCGCGATCCATGATCGACACTGGACACTGATGGAATGGCAATTAAAGGGGTTTTATTATTCAATGCTCCACGATCGATCCGTGGCCAAGATTTCTTCATACACACGAGGCCCCGGGGACCAGACAAAAGGTTAATTCAATTAGGCAACACACTCGGCGTCCACATGCAAGTTTGTAAGTATTTCTCCGAGAGTCCCATAGTTTTCATTGACCCGCGGGGTCAAGTGATAGAATATATATTATTGGACACATTCCTGGTTAAATTGGAGCGCCACTTTGTAGGTCACCCGTTGCAGACTGAAATCTGAACCGTCCCCGTAGGATATTCACCTTTTTTTGGGTACTTTTTATGATTTATCGTTCACGTTGGTCTTTAATAGAAGATGGTTAATTTTTCCTTAGACCGAAGATCGTTACCGCCTGAGCGCTGGAGCGCGACTGACTGCAGAATTCCATCTTCGCTGGCATTTAAATTTTCACCCGAGCACACATTTATCAGCCGTTGGGTTCAAATTCTAATTGATCTTTCTCTCGTCTCTTGGCGTAGGTTCGAAGAGTCCCAATTGATGGAGTCTCTTCCAAGTCTCTTATAACAACCAACATTTAGAGCCACAACTCTTTTGTTAAGTGGATTGATTTTATTTCAAGGTATATAAACTAAACTCTGTACAACGGTCAAAAATTGCTTAGATTTTCTATATATATATAAACTTATGCTTATAAACAGATATATCCACTTGCAGAGATACATTATCTAGCTGGATAACAATCGCATATCACATAATGTGTTGGTTTTCAAGTATTTACACGGCCTACACGAGATAGATAGAGATTCTTGATTAAAATTTCGCCAAGAACTTAACGCTTAGCTAATATATATATATATGGCAAGTGCCAAAACAGTAAGTCAATTTCTTATTAAATATACTAAGTATATACAATAAACTATGCAGTTACTACAGGTTGCTAATATGATTATTTCATTTTGCTAGAATTTTATTAAGCTTGGACTCTGTGGGAAATATGTAGCTCTGTTAACACTATGAGAAAAATTATTTTTTTTTTTGAGGATGATTTTAATTATAATTTTTTTGCATTTTGGGAATTAAATTCTGGCCCTATTAAATGCGTCGTTTTGAAATAATCAAGATTACGAAAGCATTTCGCGAATACAACCAGAAAATAATATAAAAATTATCTAAAAACAATAATGCGGGTATGACACTTAGCACTTGTACGTGTTCCTTTCTGAGGATATTATCTGTAATCCGTATTCGGTCACACTGGTTTAAAAGGAGCAGTGTCATAGCCGTATTACCAAATAGCTTTCCTATTGTTTTTTTCTTTCTTTTCTTTAAAAAATGTCTCTCTTTGATTCTTGGACTTTTGAATAAAATCCTTTTACGCTTTAAATAAGAGAAAACCTTTTCCAAGCTTCAGTTAATATCATCTTATTGGTTCCGGGTGGCTCAGTGCCATAGGGCCTTAAACCTAATTACGTGGCTCGATCTCTGATCAAATTTTCATCCCGAACTAAAGCCAGTGTCACACATACACCTCGCCGGTCTTTTGCTCCGGCTTGTGCTTGGCCAGCGTCGAGGGCGCCGAAGATCCTCCCGTTTCCGTTGGCTTCTGCGATAGGGTAATCGTGGGCATCGAGGCCGTGTCCACGGCGTCCGTGGGTCCCGCCGATCTCACCGAGGATCGCTGCTGCTGATCCTGCAGGTTCAGGCTCAAGTTGAAGCTGTTATTCCGCGAGATGTTCGAGTGCCCGTTCAAGGGCTTCACGGAGAGCAGGGCTGTGGTGGTGATGCCACCATTACCATTGCTGGACCCACTGTTGCCGTAGCCATCCTGGACATCGCCGCCGGTCAGCTCGACAATGGACAGGGCCGAAGGGGATCGCTGGATGGACAGGGACACCGGAATCGTGGTGATCACATCGTTGGGATCATAGCCACTGGCCGAGGTGGTGATCGTGGGCAGCTGGGCGTTGGCCGTAATGGGTAGGATGCTCAGGGTGCCCGTGGGCATCGTCTCCCCACCGCTGGTGGTCACGGTGAAAGGGAAGGATAGCGTGGTGATGTTCGTGGCCGCAGGGACATCTAGGGGTTGGGTAAAGAAAGCTTAAAAAGGAATATTTTCGGTTTTTATTTTGAACTTACTGCTCGCGGGGAATCCCTCCTTCATGCTGGCTGCCAGGGCAGCGGTGGCCGGATGTCCTGGAATCAGAGTGTTATTGGACGATGAGCTATCCATCTCTTTGATGGGCGAGAGGAGCAGCGTGCCCAGCACCTGGCCGCTCTCCTGGTGCAGTAGGGTGTCGGGTGCGTAGGAGGATGGGTACATGCCCGGAGGTGCGCTGGGGGTGCTCAGCTGCTGGGGTGCCATTAGGACCGAGCTGGTGGCTACAGAGCGTGGATAGTGCGGTTCAGAGAGAGCTTACAGGTGCTTAATTCGAGATTTTACTCACCTGGATTCGTGTTGCCATCCTTGGCCACCTCGGGCGTGGGTATCCTAGGCCGTGTGGTCTTGGCCACATTCACATTTAGGCCATTGAGCTTGGAGTCTGTTGATGAGAAAATATTTTATATATTTTAAATTTTTTAAGCATACTTTTGGGGATTAATTTACATATTTATACACGGAAATTAAAAGGGGGTTCTTGGAGATTGAATATTCTTTATATTTTTATTTTTATTTCATTATTTATTAATTATATATTTTAATCCCTTAATATATACTCACTTTGCTTGATAAGCTGACGCTGGGCTCTGTTGGATTTGCGATGCACAAACTTGCCATAGAGACTGGATTTACTTGGCTGCGATCCTCCTTGCTGCTGCTGCTGCTGCTGCGCCTGCTGCAGTTGCTGCTGCTGCAGAATGGTCAGCGGCAGGCCGGACTCGGGACTAGAATACACAGAGTTCAGGCGATTCCGGTTGAAGGGCAGTCCGCCGGACGAGTAGGCCGTCGACTGGCTGCGCATAGAGCCCATGCGGGAAAGCTGGCGCACGAGCCAGTTGTTTTTCCGCCGCTCCACCATGGGAGTGTCTACGCTTTCCTATTAATTTATAAATTATTTATTATAAATATTAATAATATTTCTTTTATTAATAATCTAGGCAATATTTTAGACCTCTTTTGCTAAGATATTCCCCCTTTCTACTTACATAATCCGCATAAACATCATCGCTGAGCATTCTCTTGCCGCCACCCGGCATTATGTTGGCATACATGGCATCCTCCTTCTTCACCTTGTACTTCTCCGCCGATCCCTTGGGCTCATCCTTCCTATAATGCTCAGAGGCCACTGTGTAGGGCAGATCCTTGGGCACCACGCAATCCCAGTACTGATCCCTGAGCAGATCCGGATGCTCCTCGTGCATCTCGTCGACGATCATGTAGGCGGCCTGAAAGTTAATAATCAAAAGTGGATCAGATCGGTCGAGGGCCCTCTATAAATATCGGAACGTGTTCGCCATTCGCGATTCCGTCGGCACTAAACCCAATTGCGTCACGGCAATTGAGCCGAGAGTGTGGCCCACATCGAGAGACAAAAGAAAAAGTGAAATTGTTTACAAGTTTTTAATTATTCCATAACACTCAGCCCACAACAGAAACTTGCAAAAAAAAAAAATAGCTAAAATAAAACTAAGAAAAATAATAATAAATGGGAAAAAATGTAGAAAAAAAACTCATTTGGTTAATCATTTTGTGCAGCGCTCTGCTTTTCTCATTTGCCAATTACGAGCGACTCAGCCGAGAGTCACGTCTGGGCGTGTGTATGGGACATGGAACCATGGAACCTCTGCGAGACGTTGGCAATAACATTAACCCCCAAGTGATAACCGGGCTAAAACGGGCGTTTTGTGGATGCATTTCCCAAATCAAGCAAACACACTCGCCATAAAAAAAAAGCTCTACAAAAGAGGTTTCAATGTTTTCGGTGCGGATTTTTTCCTGCGTTTTTTTGTATTTTTTTTCCTCTCAATTTTTAAACAAAAACCTGTTTTCAATTTACTTTTGCTGCTGCTGCTGCTGTTGGCTTTTGTAAATAATTGCAAGCAACGGCAGGCCCCAAAACACAGATACAAACACGGACTGCACACACACTTGTGAGGGCATCTCCTAACACAAACACAGGCAGCAGCAAAGTCCAAAAACTTTAATCATCTGAAGGGATATATAGTCGAAGCGGGATGCCCTAGCTTCTGTTTTAACTGGTTAAATCTACTTTTCATTTTATAAAAATATATTTACATAAATTAAGATATTATTCATTCCAATTGTCACATGTAAATGCCAAATGAAATCACTGTCACTGGAATTAATATGTATTAACCATCAGCTAAAAAAACTAGCTTCTGGCTCAGACTCAATTAAAAATTATCTAAGGCTCATAAATCATTTTGTGGCTTGTACTTCGATTAAAGAACGATTTAAAATAATTATGATTTAGCTAGAAAAGGCGCCACTTAAATCAATAAAAGGTTTCCCTATAAACAGAATTTAATGAATATTTACTATCTGGTTAACATTACAGGTTTAATATGGAAAATTAAATTCTTATTAATTAGAAGGCAAACAATTTCCATTAGTTTGCTATACAAAATGCTTGTAAATATTTAACAATGTAATAAAAAATAAGAAATAAAATATATATATACACAAAATGTTAACTATTACTTACAAACATTTAAACATTTTTTATATTAAAAAAAGGGTATTAAAAGAAAGAAAAAGGTATTAAAACCCTTTATTTACTTTTTTAATTTTTTTTTACTAAAACGCCTTAGAAAGAGTATATTTCAATTGAACCTGTCTCAAACTTTTTTTTCCTGCTAAAACTTTTGTTGGCTATGTGGAGAATGCCTGTTATTTTTAGCACGTGGCAGACAGACTTGTTCTTCTCCTTTCAGCAGCAGCCAAGAATCCAAGAAGTGGCTGACTCAAGCGATTATCGCTTCAAGAGCGCAAAAATCTTTACTTAGGCAAGCATGCTAACCCAATTAGCAGCAGCAGTCATAATACTGCGAAATCTCTGGAACTATAATTATGGATATTACCCTCCGACCAGATACATATAAGTATCTTACGGATGTGAGGAGCTTGGCCTGCTCAAGGTTCGATTTAATCGCCGGCGAAGCTTTGTCTTCTTTTCTAAGTATTTCAAATCAGAGTTTGTCCATCTGTTCCGATTTTGGGGGGATCGTAATTTAATTTGAAAAGCTGAGAATTTATCAACCGCATGTTAAATGAAATTAATTGGAAGTTATACAGGTTTTTTGGTGAAATACGAGGGGGAACTTTTGTTCGTTTTAGAGACTCACAACTTTAAAGAAAAGATTTGAATTATTGTATTATGGCCGAGTACACCGCAGAATTTATAGACACAGCTTTTTAACATTTTATAACGCCTGGTTGGAGTACAGACAACGTGCCACTTTGAATTATGAAAACTTTTATAGCTAATAGAATGTGATCTTTGAAATTATTTGCAAGTTATTTATGATTTTTTCAAAGTTTAATTATCTTTTTTAATATATTTTGACTTTAAAAGCTTATGGGATTTTTCTTTTATAATTCCTCTCTACAAGGGACAATTCCTTCATAGCTTTCATTATAAATTTCATCGGAAATAATTCCCTTTGGACTCACCTTTATGTGCCGGTCAATGAGCCAATTGAGCTCAATATCATCGTCATCTTCGCCAAAGGGATTGATTAGCACCTCGGCCACCTTCAGCCAGCCCACGTAGAAAACGAACTGCGGAGATTAATTAAATAAGATAGGATCGGTTAATTACAGCATAAAATTCACTCAAACTCGAGAACGATATCGAGGCACGCCAGGGAAAGCTTTGGCGGCATTCCCATTCCCATTCCATTCACTTTTTTGTGGCTAAAGCTAAAGCTTGAAAAAATTATACTGTCTACGGTGGAATGCATATTTACAGTTAATAATGATGGCTAAACACTTGTCGCAGATCTATATCTGAAACACAGACCCAGACCCAGACCAGAAATGCCCGCCGAAATGTCAATTTATTACGGGGGAACGTGACCGCGAATCGTTTACATAAGGCACTTGAAATCTGTCCCCGGCAGAGAACCGCAGAAACCAAAGCAAAAAAAACGACAACAGGGGCCCTATCATGATATGCCCATTATAGTATAGTGTATATATAGAGCAGCGTTGTGGCATATCGTTAACAAGGTATAGCCATTACATTTGGCTAAAACAAAAAAACAAAAAGCAAGCCATTATGAATAACAAAAAACCGCAACAAGTTTTTAAACATTTACAAAACGCCGAGACGTGCAAAATGGACTCTGATTTATGGTAAATAAAGCGGAAAGTGCAAATTAAGATAACTTCTCCAGCGTCTTAAATCATTCGTGGAAATACTATTAAATTCGTAACTCTCCAGATTCGACTCACCTGCAAAACGGTGAAGAGGGGAAAGTACAGGTCGGGATCCTCGCGACCATTGCGGTCCAAGACGGCGGGCAACATTTGGCGGCCCAAAAGGGCGGCTATGAAATAGGTGTACAGCACCAGGGTGACCACCTAAAATAAAGGGATTTGAAAATATATTTTATAGTAATTATTGTATGAAACTCACCTGCGTGTAGACCAAAGGAACACAGACCGTATCGTAGCCTATGAGGCCACCCAAACGTCTACGTATATCCGAGAGTTCCACCAGAATGGTCTGCACTATATGATCCGAGGTAATCAGGCCTTCTTTCCTGGATCGATTAATAATATTTGTGGCCCAGACCAGGGGCATCCAGTACTTGGACATGGGACTCTTGGCGTTCAGAGCCTCAAAGATCTTCATCTCGGATTCGTGCATCAGACCCGCATCCACCAGGTGCTGGGTGGTCGGAAATCTTCGCTTGACACGCAGGGAAATTCTCTGCAGAGTGATCACATAGGCCAGGACCATGTAGCGCATGATATTACGACGCATCAGGCGACCTCTTTCGTTCTGTATAAATAATTTTATGAATTTTCTTAATAATTGGAAGCTAATATCCTTACATTAAGTTCTTTTGAGTTGGGAATAGCCGCGCTGATAAACAGGGCCAACGTATCTGGCCAGGGCAGAAGACGGTACTGCTCCCACCAACGCTTCACCACCAGATTTACATAGAAGCCCAGCACAAAGGACATGGGTATGCTCTCGCCCTGCTGTCCGAAGTATAGCCTGATTTTCTTGAATATTCTGTCAGGATAAATCAACATTAAAATCCCTAAAATATAGTACGTAAACCCAAGTAATACTTACGCCTGCTGACTCTCCGTCAGGCCAAATCTATAGATAACATTTATGGTATAGTATAAACACAAATACGCAATTAATTCGCGCCAGACCAATTTGTAAACGCTGCCGCGCCATCTATTTAAAAAGGGAAACAAATATTTTCGAATTAAATACCTCTGGGAATTTATGGCTCAGTTGAAGTTAGCCGACTTTGAACTGTAACTAACTGGTTTTTGTTCATCGATCGCAAACGATTTCCTCATTTTGCCATTTATCCATGTCCCTTTCTCCGTTAATCATCATATTTCAGGTGGATTTTCGTGCTTAATGGGTCGCTAGTTCTGCAAGATATTTTTTTATGGGGGTTTCCAAACTCTCATGTCTGTTCCAATGAATTCTAATGTCCCAAAGTGTGATTTGATACGTTATAAGAAAAATATATAAATATTTGTATAGGTAATGATTGGCATAACCGCTTTGAAACTGGTACCATTCAGGTGGGGTCTTCGTTCTGTTTGTTTTGATCAAGGTTTCTGTGGCCTTTTTCTCAACAAAAATTTGGGTTGCCAAGGTAATAACTAGGGATGGTTAAAACGATATTGATATTGTTTCAATATTTAGGGAGTTATTAACATTTAAAGGATCGAAATAGCTTTCGGAAGAGTTATTTTGAGGTTTCGGTATCCTTCTCCTCGAAAAAGTTTTGGTTACTTCTAAAGCTGTAAGAAATTTCAAGTATCGATGTTTTCAATTGAAATAATCGATTAAAAATCAATAATTATCGAAAAGTTTGAGTGTACAACTGGAAATAATAGAAGTTTTCAATGATTTTATATGAAATAATCAGATTAATAATTTTTAATCGATACATATTAATCTTATTTGGCTCTAGTTGTCATAACATTAGCTAGGGATGGGTAAAAATTATTGATGAATTGCAAAAGTTCTGATTTTTAGCGCAAAATCGATAGCTTAGAGACTCTACTGAATATAGTTTTGAGTAGATTTTAAAATATTCCTCTGTGTACGTTATCCATTTCCCTATATTAATTGCTGACAATACTTATTACTTTTCAAACGAAGGGTTTTGAGTCATAAACAATATGTTTTAGGTAACTTTAACATTCTCAAAGTTGTGATAAATTGGTTTGCATAAGTTTTCAATTAGTAAATCCATTACTAAACGTTCGCCTTATCATCATCGGCGCTTTCAGCGCCTCGGCGAAGTTATGGCCACCAATTTTTCTCTTCTTTCTGGTTTAAATGGCGAAAAGTGGAACTGTGCAACAGTAACTGGAACTGGACGTGGACGTGGACGCGATGGAATCGCTATTGCTATTCTAACTGCCCAGTTACGAGTGACTGCACTTGGGAAACAATTAAAGCGAACTGGTGGCTCAAAATAAACACACACTCTAAAAACAGAAAATAACCTGAAACCAGATGTTGTCAGGGCATCTCTCAATAATGCTTGTATGTGACGGGGGTCTCTATATACTATAGAGAAGTTCGGATGTATCGGATGATAATTGCGTTGGTAAACACTCGGGGGACAGGTGGATGGCGATGACTAATGCGGAAAAATCCCCGGAATCGGTAACTCTTGGGTGTTGACCCAGTTAGAGCAGACACCAGACCCTGGAGTACACCGAGATGGTGATCTGTTAAGCTTTGTGGTATTTTTGGTAATTAAAAAGAACTCTCTTAAATTGAAATTTTTGCTTATCATTGTTTTAAATAATCAATTTAGTTTTATAGAGATTTTTAAGTGTTTTTGTTTGGTTAACAATACTCACTTCCATAGGATCTTCCAGAAGCAGCCAAAGCTGCTTCCATTTGGCACTTCACCCGCATATGAGACTGTCATTGTTTGTCTATCCTTCTTTTTTTTGACTTAGTTTTATTTTTAGTGATCTTGTTTTGTTTACTTAATCACAAACAATTTGTTTTTATTTTTATTGTTTTTGTTGTTTTTGCCGGCGCTAGGCCGCTGCCAATATGGAGAAGGCCAAATTGTTGTTGTTGCCGCTCGATTTCGTACGCGAATTTTGTTAATTGCTTTTGTTGTCGCGTCATTGAAAGCAGCGCCGCATCTACGGCTATCTCTCTCGATCGCTCTTGCTCTCTCGGAGACACCCCCGCCGCTTAGGTTGCGACTCTCACTCTATCTCGCTCACTCTCCGAGCCACGGCTTTTGTAAGCTTCTCCTGAAATAATAAAAACAGCAGAAACAATAAGAAATACAGTCTTTTTTCGATAAATGAAGCTCCTTTAAAATGCAGCAAATCAATTATTTATTTAAAATAATTTTTGAATAATTTTTAAAGAATTGATTTATATAAAAACACTAAAACGGGGTCGGGCACCGAGGGCCAAGGGAGAACAAAAACCAAAAATAATATCAAAAAATTTTCTTAAAGTAAGGAGCCATTCGACTGGGCATGTAACTTAAGCACGTGGCGCTTTTCCCTCAATAAGGTTTAATCTTTTTTCTGGTAAAACTCTTAAAAACTTTGTTGTGTAGTAATGCAGTAATAAGCACTCGGAGCTGAGAGAGCCACTTAGTGCCCATCCAGGAACTAGAGAATTTATTAATGTATAAAATTCTTTTTTTTTAATATGATGATGACAAGAATCTTTAAGCATTATTATTATAATCACTACTTTAATATATGTAAGACTGTTGTAATTAATAATAAGTTTCATGTATTGAGGCTCAACTGTATCCAAAACAATAAAGGGGAGACAAAGAGGGTTTAAACACGCGCCCAGTTAAACTGTAAAAGGCAACACACATGCGCCACTGCCACTGTATTTTACGTTAACGTTAACACCAGTGCAAGCCATGCAAATACTGGAGGGCTGAAAGAGCTCAGCTTAAATTCCATCACGTATCGAACAGCTTTTCTGTGTAGTTTTCGCTGCTGCTTTTTCCATTGTATTTTTACGTTGTATTAATTGTAAGCTATGCACTTTCAGTTTGGAGGAACTTGTAAGTCACATCAGACTTTATCGACTATATTGGAGTATTCCTATATCACATTTATTTAAGGTATTTTTTAACACATCACTTTTATTACGATCTTCACCTTGTAGACACAATTATTATGGGTTCTCTTTTGAGCCTTTTGTATGCTTTTGTATTTCTCTCTGGTACTTAAAGATCACTTTGGTGCCAGGATTTCCCCAGAAATTCCCCAAAAATCTCCTCAATGGCGATTTCAGCTTGTTATTTATTTTTTTCTTAATTTTTTTTTTAGGTTTTATTTTCGACAGAAACCTTGGGATGGGCAAAAATTTCGGCAGTTTCTCTGTATATAATTATGCCCAGTCAGCGCCACAAGTCTTTATTGTTTCCCGTTTTCTGCTGTATTTTCTGTTTATTCGACTTTTGATTAATTCCGTTTATGTTGCGTTTCTCTCCGACGCGATTTTGATTAATCGAACGATTTGCGGATCACACAGCGAGCTTTAAGCGTTATCAACTTGGGTCTGTAAATGCGAAGGTTTGAAACCTGTATGTGCGCTCCTTGGCTGCAAATATTTGCATAAGCCATAACCAGACGCCGCCAGAACGGGTTCTATATCGGGGAGCTTAGAGCTATATAGAAGGGGATTTTCACTTTGGCGCGTTAATTTGGTTTACAAACACGGCAGGTGCTGTTGGTGATCTTCAGGAATGCAAGATCCAACAGGTTATTTTTTCTCTCGGGGGTCTAGGCCAAGTTAAGTCACGATGGCGCTTGGTTACACCCGCCAGAGTTCTCCGACAATTGTTTTGCAGTTTCGCAACAATTAAAGATAGTCGTCGTGCTTCTCGAATACCTTATTTATACTCGTACTATCTAACGTCTGGGAAGTTTCGCAATTTGTCAGACATCCACATGTTTTCGGGAGACAAATAGTAGCCATTGACCTGCTTGGAGATTTAATCTTGATGTCCGGCTCTGTGGTAATATATTTAACACGATAAACAAGCTGTCAGCCTGCCTCCTGGTGGAGATATGAGATGCAGCTTCTAGAAAACACACACTGCGTATACGCGATAATCACACAAGGAGCCGACTTTGATTGGTGACGAATATATAATTATTTTGGCTCGTATAAAATTTCACTTTTTCTCTGACGTATTCGCCAAGCGATTTGTTTACCAAATGAGTCAATGGATTGTTTTCCAATCCAATCCCGAGTCAACTTGCACTTTTTCCGGCTCGATTAGTCGTTCCCAGAATAAAGTACTTGAGATGTGATGTGGGAGTTTCGGGGGCCCTCATTAGCACACAATAAAGCCGATATATATCTAGGCACCGGAGCCGATTTCTTGTTAGCATTGTTAGCGTTCTCCATAAACTCATTAAGTGTCATTGAAGCGATTTAAACAGCACTTCGGGCAAGAAATTAACGTGTTTGTTAAATTAATAAGATTTTATCACTGTGAATAGGGCCAGTTAAGCTTAAAAACTGCGAAATATCCGTTTTAATTTATATTGATTTTTGGTTTTTAAAGATTTATTGATTGGGGTATCTGCTTATTAAGCAGAAAAAGGAAAATATCACCTTCTCTTTTATTTTTATATAATAAAAAGGTTTCTTTAGTTCAGTTTCGTTTTACTAAATTATTTTAGATTATCTTTCAGCTTTTTCTTGCTTAGTGTTACCTAATTTACACTAATAAATAACAACTTATTTGCATTTAATGCTGTGGTAATAAATTCAAATAAATGCACAGCAAAATGATCAAAATAATTACTTAATTGTGCATCAAAAAATCCAGACATTTGCAATTTTTCAATGCTTAGCAAATATTTTAATATCAATTAGCATAATTTGTTGCTTTTGTGATTTATTGTTTGTTGCTCATATGATAGCCGAAATGAATTTTTCGTCATTTTCCAATTCATTTATCATTCGTGCTGGCATTTTACAATCCTCAATTACTTCATTACTCCGCTATTTACAGACATTTCTATATGCACATATATATCTTTCTAATTGCTCTTCACTCATTAAGCGTTTTCAATTGAAAAATTGCATCCGAATTCGGCCTGGGGCGCGCATTCGCTCTGGCAGACACGAAAAATTCAATAGAATGCTGATCGCACACCTAAGCGGCTCTTAAAAAAATAAATACAAAAAACAAAAAAAAACTGAAAGAAAAACATAAATAAAAGTAAACTTGACCAGTTGGGAGCTGGGAGCTTAGTTTACGGAGCCGCCTGGGCCATTTAGAGCTAGAGACACGCGCTGGCGTGCGACGCGTTTACGATTACAGATACATGGATACAGATACTCGGCCTAATGGATACGTGTGAGTCTGAGACACGGCAAAAAAAATTTTTCAAGATGAGACTTAAAGCTCTGTGTCGGTAACTTTATAATTTATAAGTATTTTTAAATTGGCTGAAACCTCTAATTATTATTTATTTTATATCCTAACAAAAGACATTAAGAGACTATTTTAATCTCCAATCATAGTAAACTTAGCTTTATAGATATAAAAGTTAGTTAATTATACATATATGTACCACAAAATTTTAAACTTTAAAATATTATTTAGACTCTTGGGAATTTTAAATGTTTTTTCGTGTAAGATCAAAGAGCAATGTCTATTTTTTCATGTGTCGGAAGCTGCTCAGCCAAGATCATATGAGCTTGAATTTTTATTGAGTATCTGCCAAAGGTGTTTCCATTTTTAGTAAACTGTTTGTTCTCTTGGACTCCGCTCCATATATTGGATATTGTTACATTTAACACACTTGGATTTAAATTTTTTTATTTGACGATTACACAAAAAACAGCAGCAGCGAAAAACTACAACAGAAATGCGTCTGCTTTTGTGAACAATTTTTCAGACTTCAATGGGGGTTCCGCACGATCAACTGGCGAGTGCTCAGCCTCAGCTCAGCTCCAGCTCAGTTCGGCTAAATTTCTGTTTTCATTTTTTTTTTTTTAGTTTCCAACTGACTTTGGCTCCACGTACCGACAGCGCGACGACGGGTTTGCCGCTGGACACTTGAAGCTCGACTGCGACTCCGACTCCGACTGCGATTGCGATGCGGACCGCCGGACAACCTAACCGCTCGACGATCTCAACCAAACTGCGCTCCAGAGTTGGCCACGAGCGGCTCTTAACTCACTTTTTTCCCAGCCAGTTGGCAACAGGTAGACGAGGTGAGGCGACAGCGAGCGGCTCCCACGAAATATTCGTAGGGTCAGGAGCGTAGATACGAGCAAGGGGATTGTGTAAATTTGTAACTTTTAAGAATTTGTAATTTTTTAATTAAATTTAAAAAAATGGTATTATATTTAATTACTATGAATTCTTTATAAATAAATATTTAGTTTAATTGTGACAATTAAGCTTAGTTCTCAATCCAAAGCAGTGAAACAAGAGTTCATCAATGGAATTCCTATATATTTGTAGGAATCAATAAAAAAGGCTTTAGTAACTCAAACTTACATTAAATGTAGTATAACCTTTTGTTTTTAAGCTCACCCCTTCGAGTAAGCCCCTGAAGCTACAGAGAACCTGTAGCCTCTCTTTTGTATTCTTCTCTCTCTTTCAGCTGTAACGGAGAATTAATTTCGATGGGGTTAATCAGCTGTTTCGGCTTTCGGCTAAAGCCAGTGATCAGCCAAAGAGAGGTTTTTACACAAGTAAGAGAAAGAGAGCTAGAAAAAGTTCAGAAAATAAATGAATAAATTAAAATATTTATTATTTATTTATTTCTAAAAAGCTTAAAAAAATTTTAAGTGCCCTAATTGAACGCCATTTTAATTTAGCACACAAATTTTATTAAATCGAGCAATTTAACGCTTCAGTTCCATGGAGTTATCCAATTTTAACAGTCTGGCAATATCTAAAAACAAAAATTTCAAAATCCAAAGCATAATTTCAGGCTTTCCGCTTATGTTATTCCCTCAAGAAAACCATTTAAAACTTTGTAACTAAAACATACTTTAATAATTTAACTAACAACTAAATAATATACAAGTTTAAACTAAAAACCTAAGAGGATTTTCGGTTCGAGGCTTTTTCGGGACGTCTCGTCTTGTAGCGCAGGCCATGCTCCATGTAGGTAAAGGGAGGATTCGGTTGGGTCAGACAAAAGTACAGACCCTTGGCCGTAGCTGGATATATAAGACCAATGTTGATTGTGTTCTGGAAATTGCAGTCTCCCTGCCGGAATTTGGCCCAACTGTCGCACTTGGTGGCCGGGATCATTACACCCTCGATGAGAGCCTTAAGATAAATCAAGAAATATAATAAAAATTCTTCAGAAAGCATATTAAACCTCACCTCCATGAACAGCACAAATGGATACATGTGACTGCACACCTTGGACTCGCAGCCGGGCTGGAGTTTCCTTCTAGGAAAGTAGCCTATGCCATTGGGATAGATGTCAATGTGGCCCAGAGGAACTCTCACACCAAAGACATCCCCCTCGCCGTGAATCACCACCACTCTGGAGGCTACTCCCTGCTTCACCAGGATGTCGGTAGTGCGACACATTGTGGCTGGATCGATAGCTATCAGTTGGCCCACCAACTGCTTGTTTTCCTTGGCATAAAGTTGGGCTCCCAGGGCGGCTATATTAGCTCCCACTGAATGTCCTGCCAGGGTTATGTCCTGTGCCGCAATTCCAGCATCCTTGAGGGCTCTGACGAGCTTATAAACAAAGTACCCATCCACGGAGAGATGATGACGCACTGCATAGTACAGCTGGGCCACATCCTTGGCAAAGTCCACCACGATGACATTGAGATCGCGCCTGCTATTCTGCAGCAGAGTCAGGTGCTCCTGGACACTGAAGTAGCTATCGGCGGTGTGGAAGGCATTCACATAGACCAGGGTCTTGCGTTCCGGATTGATATCAAAGTCCTTGAGCTGAGCTATGGACTTGATGGGCAGCTCTACACTCTGGTTGGTAATGGTCATCACATGGATCCGGGCGTCGCTGGGATTGATGCCTTGGAAAAGAGACATTACGCCCTCATCAACGGGGGAATCACCTGTTTAGAAATTTCGATGATAAGATAGCTCTAAGTTTTTATTAAATTTTGTTCGGCTTACAGAAGGCCCGCCAACCCCGGTTCAGTTGCTCGGTTAGCAGCTTCAAGTTCTGCTTTTGGACTCCATCTATGTTTAGGGCTGTGGATGATTTATCCTCCGTTGCTGCCCAAGATTGGCAGAACAGGCAGCAGACTGCTACAACGATACGAACTGTGCTCTTCTGCATGGCGACTCAAGCTCTCATATCGAAAAGCCAAGAGCTGGGCTCTTTTATAGCCAGGTTTTATCACCCGAAAGTCTCAAGACCCGAGACTCTCTTATCTGGCAGTTGCGGTTTTCGATTTCGGGTTTGGCAGCACGTCTGTCTATCATACACCCTGACTGGCCGTTGTCTGCTGTTCCGCCCCAAAAAAATAAGATCATCTTCAGCCCCGAAAGAGCGGCCAGATAATGGCTTATATCTGGCCAGACTGCTTCAGGTATAGATACTCGATCTTTGGTCGATCGTGCCTCAATATGGAAATACTTGCCAGCGCTTCTTCATTCACTTCTTTTTTCCGTCAATTAATCGCAGATTTTATATTGTGAGGGGTGCTCGAAAGACAACTAGGTGCTAAATCTTTATTCATTAAAATGTATATTTCCACTAAATGAATATTTCGTTTAGTTAAGTTAGGGCTGTAAATTTGACTAGAACTCGTATATAGTTTATATCGGTTCACGATTCAATATTTACGCTAATGAGGTAGCGGCGGTTGTTGTCTGACTCTGATCTCTTTCCCTTGGGAATTTCTCGAGAGTGGCCTTAAAATTACGTTCCTTAAGTGGTAGAGATTGTGTCTAGGAGAGGGATTTACCCAAATAATAAGAGAAACTAACCAGGAAAAGTAAAAACAAAGTAAAAACCACCAAATAACAACAGATTTGGCGAGTTAAACTTAAATTTTAAACAGTTTATTTCTGTGTGAACACACAAAAGCTAATCCATAAAAATAATAAATAAATTGAGAGATGTGTACTAAAAATAAACATTGGTAGTCAGAAATACTTGATGCCCCGCCGTCCGAGGCATCTCTTCAGAGCTCCAAAATTAGACTAAAATTAGCATTCTGCTCTGTGTTTGTGTTGTGTTTCTTCTTTTTATCAGAAAGGTGATTGGATATTTTTCCTTAGAACTTGAGTCCGGCCTGGACATCGGCCATGATGTTGGCCGATTTCTGCAGCTGCTCGATCTCGGTGGCAGTCAGGATCTGCTTCACCACGGAGGTGACGCCGTTGGCGTTCAGGATGCAGGGCAGCGACAGGAACACATCCTTATCGATGCCGTGCTCGCCCTGGAAAATAAAGAAGAGAATATATTAATAATATATTACTAAACTCTTAAAATATATATTTTAATGGGCTTTAATCTAATTTAAATTAACTAATTTTGGGCTTTCAAATAAATAAATTGTTGGAGAATTAAGAATACTCCCGAAAGTGTCAGTGTAATTGTGAATCAATTTAAATAGTATTAAAATAAATATTTAAGATGCCAATTATAAAAATTCTATTTTTCTTTAAGGGGTAAGGATTTGTGGTATACTTTTATACACAATTTGAATTGAAATAAAATCCACAGACATTTCTAAACCCAATTTCTATCAATTAAAAACTCCCAGAAATTAAACTTAATTATAAATTAAAAATGAAACTCACCAAAACAGAGGTAGAGACGGCAGCCACGCTGCTTGTGTTGCGCAAAATAGCCGAAGCCAGGGAGGCAGTGCTCAGGCCGATGGCCCAGGAGGTGTAACCCTTTAGCTTGATCACCTCGTAGGCGGAGTCCACCACCTGCTTGTGCAGCTCGTTCCACTTCTCTGGATCCTCACCAGTGCCCAGGATGGGGTTCAGCTCGCGCAGGCGCACGCCGGCGATGTTCACGCCAGACCAGACGGGCACGGAGCTATCACCATGCTCGCCAATGATCCAGCCGTGGCAGGAGGTGGGGGCCACACCCAAACGCTGGGACATCAGGAAACGGAAGCGCGAAGAGTCCAGGTTGGTGCCACTGCCAATAACACGGTTCTTGGGCAGACCGGACAGCTTCCAGGCAACATAAGTCATGATATCCACGGGGTTGGACACCATCAGCAAGATGGTATCGGGGCTGTACTGTAGGGGGATGAAGGATTTCAATTAGTATATTATTTATTTTTAGGTATAATGGAACCTACCTCCACCAGCTTGGGGATAATGTTCTTGAGGATGTCGGTGTTGCGCTGCACCAGCGACAGGCGGGACTCGCCCTCCTTCTGGCGCACGCCGGCAGTCACGATGCACAGCCTCGAGTTGGCCGAGGCGGCAAAGTCGGTGCTGGCCGTGATCTGGGGATTCTTCAGGAAGTTGGAGCCATGCTGCAGATCCATCAGCTCACCCTGCAGCTTGTCGGCGCAGACATCGATGAGGCACACCTCCTTGGAGACGTTCTGAGCCAGGATACTGAAGGCGCTGGCCATGCCAACCTGGCCAATGCCAACCACGGTGACCTTGTGCCCGGAGCTGGGCAGGACCTCGGCAACTTGGGCCAACAGACTGTCCTTAATGGCGGCCATTGCTAGAAAAGGGGAGAATATATTGGTTAATTAAATTGTTAATTAATTAAAAGAAGTTTGATTCCTAAGGTAATTGTTAATAATCACTTATATATGCTTTTTTTATTTAGCTATATTGTTTTGAAAATATTTCCTGGAGGATATTCGTTATTTAAGTGATTTGTGAATGAGAAATCTATAAGAATCTAAGTTTGTTATGAAGCTTATTATGATTTAACTTATAACTTTAGGACATCATCTTTATTCCACATGATATATCAATAATTGTTATAAAAAGCTGTTTTTATTTATTTTTATAACTTTATATTTTAAATAATTTACACCAAGTCTAAATTTTTTAAAACGGTTAGTAATTTTTGTGTTAGTAATTCCACTAGAATTCTCTCCATTTTTTATTACCATCACGTGCCTCTCACATTTAGTGGCTTATTTTATTAACCAAAACATTCACAATTTGTTGTTGTTGTTTGGGGAAAGAGAGTTTCCTCTTCCCCTAAAAAACACACAGACATACAGTTTAGTTGGCGTTCTTTAACCTTCACGAAGGTCGTATCAATGAGAAAAAAGCGACATCGCCACAACACGCAACCGGACCGAACCGAAAACATTGCCGAAAAAATTAACTAATGCTGAATTTTGCTCTTTTATATAGCGATTCATAGAGACAAACTTGTGATTGTGTGTAGCACATGACACTCGTGTTCAATTAGGGGCTTCTCTTTTTTTCTTTAATCAAATCAAATTGTGGCCCAAAGGGAATGGCTTTTATCATTGCAATCAATGCGAAACCTTTTGAAATTAATCCCCGCAGAAATCGCCTTATTACTGATTGTGATGAGTACTTCTGTCACAATCTTATCAGGCGTACCATTAGGCCAATTTCACAAATCCAATTATAGGTTGTTTCTCATGATGATGAGGAATGGGATTATTTTCCGATGACTGTTTTATGCTTTCAGTATTTATATATATCGGATCGGTTCTTTCACCATGACGTAGAACTAAGCCTTATCTCGGCCAGGAAGAATTGGCGCCAGGCCAAAGTTGAGTTTGTTGCCAATGTTTGCAATATATAGAGTTAAGATTAGATTGCCGGCGATTAAAAGTGCATATGGAAGCGACTGTTATCAGTGGGAAAATATTTATATAAACATGTGGGCACGTTTTTAATTAGAATCGGCTTCAGTTTGAGTGTTTTCCTAGCTTGAGTTATGACTGCACTCATGAGTTCTGAAGAAAATGGGTGCGGTAAAAAAATACAAAATAATAGCGGACGTTTTCGATGAGTTTCCCGGTGTCAGATAAATGTCACGAAAATATATAAAAATGTATAATGATTTATGGCTGGGCGAGCACAGTTTATTCTTATTGGGAACTGACATAGAGGTATTGAAAAAAAGGAAATATAGTATATATTTAAAATAAAAAAAAATTCTTAAGAACTTATTAAACCTTGTCTTAAATATATATATACATTATTACGTGAAAAAAATAGTTAAAGCTGATACATGAAGATATTCCAAAGAAGAACCCCTTTAATTTGGGACAAACCAATTTCAAATAATGCAGAAAAACTTTAAAAATCATTTTGAATATGTTTGTAAATACATAAATATTTATTTCTCACTGTTACAATATGATTTTCGTATAAAAAAATGTTAAAGGTAACAAATTTATCAGAAATAGATTTTTATAAGCAAAAATTATCAACTTGTAAGAGAGATTGTTATAATAAAGAAATATATATTAAAATAAATTCTTGAAATGGCTCAAATACATTTCCATAACCAGAAATTTCAATTTTAGAACGTCTACAATTTTTTTATAATTCTAGTTCATATACCTTAATTAAAAATTGAATATACTTTTTAATTTATACCTATTTATGAATTAAAAGTAATATTTAAGAGAAATTTGTGATTCATTTTCAAACTAATATCAAACCTAGTAATATTATTTAGCTAATTTGCCCTCACAAAAATGTGAAAAGATGCCCCCTTATTAATATCACAATTCTGCACTTCAATATCAATATTTTTCACCTGTTGCAAGCTGCTGAAACTTGCCACACAAATTGGGCCTATGGAATGACCTTCTCTCAAAGTCAAATGCGGTTGTTCCACTTTACTAGGGGGGCCGACGACGACGTCACCCCCGTCACAAACAATCCCAGAAGGCAGCTACGAACAGCTGTTTCCGACACGGCGCATGCTCTCAATGAAAACGAAAGTGAAAGTACGCCCAATTGGCAGCCACTTGCCCTACCCCTCTGTGGGAACCCCCTACGAGCACCCCAATAACGGTACCAGTGCGGAAGGCCAAGGGCGAGGTTCGGGTTCGTTTTTTAATTCGGACTGGAATTCGTTTTTCGGACTTGCACTTGACCGTTAAAAGTTGAATGCACTTTGATGAGGCAGGAAGTTAGCTAAGCTCCTGAGAAAAAATCCTCTCAAAATCTAAGATCCTTCTTTTAGACACTGAAGAACTATTTCTCTGTATTCTTTGCTTACTTTTTGGTATTTGGTTGGACTTGTTTAAAATTCACTTTTTTCACTGGGTTTTATTTTTGGCGCCTCTTGTTGAGGTCGTCGACGTTCCGTTCGGTTAGCGGGTTCGTTGCGAACTGTTCGCACTCCACACGGGCTGCTTTGGAATTTAGCTGCCGCCGCCGCTGGATTTTGTAGCCTCCACAGCCGCTCTTACACTCATTACCTCTCTCTCTATTTCCTCGTCAGCCCGTGCACTGGGAGAAAATTGTTGCTAAAATGTTTAAAATTAATCATACGTCTTCCAGGATATTTGTAGTAACGATTAGAGGAGGAGGAAGCTGAAGGTAAATTTATATCGTTAGGCATAAAAATAGTTGTGTGGCACTGCTTAATTTCTTAATACATTACACAGCTTATAATTTCCAAATTCAAATTTGCGAACTTAAAATGTTCAGTCAGCTCTACATTTATTTAATTTTCGCTATATTACTTGTTTTTTGTAGGAATCATTTGATAGTAGTATACAGAATATTATACGAAATAAATATTTTTAAGTGTCTTAAAATTGCCAAGTGAACTCTTCCTTTATTGACAATCCCGAATAATCCTTTGACTAATTTTTTCATCATATTATTAATTTATTTGCGATGTAAAATAATAATTTCCTTGGCTCAGACCAATTTTCTTCATAATTTCAAAAATATGCCTTCTTGAATTGATATTTTTTTAAAATGTTAAGTAGACTATTTTCTCAAGTGTAGGCAGCTGTTTCCGCTGCCTCGGCCGGCGCCGCAGCTGCTGCGCCAGGATGAATGACGAAACGGCCTGCGAGGCGTTGTGAAAGTGAGCGAGCGTTGCTCTCTCTCGCTCTTGCTCTGTGCTCTCCAGAGTTTTTGGCTCCATTCAGCCAAGTTAGTCAAGGTGACCTTTTGCTTTGGCTGGTTTTCTTTTTTCTTGTTTTTCCCTACTATTTATAGCCGGCACGTTTTCGGGTTATTTTGACTTGATTTTCCGGGAGTCTGGGGCTGGAGTTGCTGTTGGATAATTCCCCATTTACAATTCCTTATGGCGTAAATTACTTTGATCTGTAATTCCGAATTTGTTCCTATTTTCCGCTAAGGTCGCGTCGGTGGTTGTTTATTTAAGCCCCGTGACAGCAGCTGGGGATCTCTTTTGGGACGAGGGAAGACACGTGCCCAAGATCACGCACATATAACACAACGAAATATATGTATTTTGGATGTATAGGGGCTAATTTTGGCCAACTGCCCAGTCAGGCGGCTGCAACGGAGGCTGCAGTTAATAATAAGAATTCGACCAACAGATGGCCGGGAAATACCTTGTGACGACTGTGGAAATACCCTACCCTAAGCTGACAGTGGATTAATAGGAGCTGAAACACTAGAAAAAAATATTTTAGGAATTTTTGAGGCTTACTTATTACTTATATAATCGTTCTTACTAATTTTTATAGTGCAGCTTATTGAAAAGAAATAGTATGATGGTTATGATATGATACAGACTTTAATAGCTATTGACAAACAATAAAATGATTAATAATTTACAACAAAGATAAGTCTTCGTAATCGATATTAGTCATAAACAAAGTCCGAAGGATAGAGAGTTTGAGCTTTGGAAAAATAAGGTAGTGTAGTATTTCCTATTCTCGTCAATAAAAGGACTTGGTAAAATTACAAATCTATTTAGTGTAGCTCTTCAGTTTAACTAACATTGTCTGTAATTCATTCTCAAGACTTTCTAAAAAATTATCAAACTTTTAGAAACTTTTGAAAATACATTTTTACAGGTATGTGAGAGATGAAGCTATTATTTATAAATTTAAAAAAAATAGTTCATATAATTAAAATTTTAAACATTTCAGAGATTTCATAATATTGAAAACATATTATTTGATAAAAAATTGAATTTTAACGGAATTCGATTTTTGTAATATTTTAAACAATACTATTATTCTTTCAGTGCATAAACATTTCGCACTTGGTAACCTGGATTAAAGCAGATTTGTAGCTAACTAGCACAGCGACGTCACCGCTTGCACCGAGAAAAACAAGAGTATCCGTGGGAGATCGAGAGAAAGACTGAGAAACAGCCAGAGGATCCCCTGAGAAAAGGGAGAGGTAAATAAAATTCCCCAGAGAGAAGTTGCTCCACCACTTTGCCGGCGTTCGTGACTAGAAACACACACATTTTACATCGACGAATGTGATTCACTGCACTCTGTCTGCGATGACACCCTCTCTCGATTTTCGCAACTCGGCGGGACAACTACGTCATTATTTTAGCCGGCTTAACTTGAGCTCATTGATAGTTAGGGGAGGCGGGCGAGAAAGGGGAGGTTCTCGTACTCTCTCAGTGTCTCAATGTCATTGCAATTTAACGCGTTTGTTGGTGACCCAGTTTCCGAATCGACCCAAGCCAATGTCAATGCACTTCCCCTCTCTGCTTTATTTTTGGGGTCATGACGTCGCGTCGCCCTTCAATTGTGAAATGCTTTTAAGTGTGAGTTATGAGTGAGTGAATGTTTATTTCGTAAGTAATACTCGAATACTCACATGCAGTTTTTAGAAACTCGTTTTGTTTGTCTTTGGGTTTGTTGAACTTTTGTTTCTAGAGGCTTTGTTATGATGGCACGATTTTTTCTGGGTATTTCCAGTGAGTGGAAAAGCTTACGAACGAGACTTCTGTAAGATGAAACCGTGCTATACAATATACTGCTTTAGAAATTGCATAAAAAAGTGTGTATAAATTGGATTTACGTAAATAATAAGTTCAAATATTTGAAATTTTTATAGTTAAAATATTTTACATGTGGCTAACATTATATAAAGACAAATATTATAATAATAAGGACATATATAAAAAATATTTGGAAAAAGGCTAAGAAAAAAAAAAATTAAATAAAATGAATTAAATAAATATATTAATATTATTATTTTACAAATTTAAATTTAAATACCTTTTTCTAAGCTACTTGTCCGCCCTCTTGCGGCCAGTGGAACAGTCAGTGTAGTTGCGAAAAACCAGAGCTAGATGCCGCCACATAATTATGTAAAATATAGCGTAAAATGTATATTTGGTATATACGTCTGTGTAAAATCGTGTAAGACTTTGATAACCCTTGTAGCCTCAACCGATCCAGATTGAGATCATAATGGTTTGTGATAAATTGTTATTTTTAAAAATTTTCAAAGTGGTGCCTCTGCTTACTGGCCATGGACAAGCTATTGGCCAAGTTCGTGAGGATTTAGCCGCCATGAGCTCTACGTTAAAAAGTTAGAAGAGTGTAAAAGAAATGTAAGCATTTTCTTAATTCTTAAAAGCAGATTTCATATATATTATTTTAAAATAATTAGATTCATTTTGTAAAATGCTTTCTGCACTTAACTTTAATTTTAAATAAATAGATGTATTCTACAACCTAGGCTCTTAGTATTTGAGTTTTATTAAGGACAATAAATGCATTAAAAAAATATAATAGCTTGAAACCTTACACCTCGTAATGCTCGAAACTCTGACAGTTGTAGTTTGCTTTCCCTTCTTATGCCAGCTTCCCATATTACGCAACATTTTCGATGCATTCCCAAGATAAACCAAAGCAAACATTTCTCATGCTCCTCCGCGTTACCAATCTCTTCAGCTCTGGAGTTCTGGCGGAGCTCTGCGTGCCGGCTGAGAAGCGGGAGAGAGATGTGCCCCGGGAATCGGATAGCGCTTCTCCTGGCCAAAGTCCGATGCGAGGCGTCGTTATCGAGGCAGGGGAATCTGATTAGAGCGGAGCTGGGATGTGTAAGCCAAGTGGCAGGAACCGAGCTACCGATCCTCGCGAGCGGAGCACACGCAATCGAGCAGAGATGTCGCTGCCCCGCGCTCTGCACATTAATATTCAAAAATTGCGTTTTTATGCTAATTCTCACACACTCCAGCACTCCAGGTTTGGTTGGTCTGTTGGCTAAATGGCCAACCTGTCGATAGATTACTCAATGACAAGCACAAGGCGGCAGGCAGTAGGCAGCAGGATGCACACTCTCCAAAAAGGAGATCCCGGGCAGGCACTGGCAGAAAGGCAATATTAAATAAATAAATATATATTAAAGTTCTTTCCCGGAAAAATATATATTTTGTTTAGATTTTAAAGATATAACATTACCTTACCTTCAATGATAATTAGGAATTAAAAATAAATTTATTTAGGAGCTTAGAAATCAAAGCTTAAAATAAATATGTACTTTTTTTACATCTCTCAAGATTAATATTATTTCTATTATATATTTATGTAACTTCATCATATTTGTATGTATTTGCCAAAAGCATTTTATAGTATTTATAATAATTTCTTGTTTTTTTTTAATACTTTAAGCTAAGGTTTAATTTCTCTCTGTGTCTTTAAATTGGTCCAAGTAGCCCGCAGTTCTTGTTGTTGTTCTTGGCGGTGCTGCTGGCTGTTCTCTTCGATGATGATCATCTTTCGGGTATATCGCACCTTGCCATCTTTTTGGCAGCCAAGCAGCCTTATTATTACTTTTATTTCGCCAGCCAAGTCAGCCATGTCAGCCAAGCCAGAGACAGCCACCCGACCACGACTTTTACCAGACTCGCTCGAATAACCAATATTACCCATACGCACCGTTGTTTATTTATGGCTAGATGTTGTCGCTGTGCGGTGCTGTTGTTGTTGCCGGTGTAGTTTAGCAATAATTAAGTTGTTAAATTGTTGCACGTAAGTCAAGCCTTGGCCGCCGCCAGTCAGTCGGTCAGGCGTCGAGGCTGCTCCGCTCTCGGTGGCTCCGCTTAATAATAATGTTCGGTCCTGACTTACGATCCACGTCCTTGGGTTACTGATGTATGCGATACTTAAGGTATTTATTACAAGCGATTGTAATCTCCAGCCTGAATTTCTCTATACATATATAAATACGAGCCAGCAGGCAAGGAGCAGCAGTCTCTCTCTTTCTACATATATATATATATTTATAGCCAAGCATGTGGCTTTTTTTTTAGGTGATTAGCAGGGTTTAGGCACCAGCGGATACCCTGTTATTTGCCAGCTGAAGGCATTAAGATGTTTTGCGAAAGATGCTGCTGCCGAGCAATTAATCATCTCCTCATTGCATCTCATTATCGGGTTGCAAGCCCTCTCTTTCTTTGGGTACCACGCCTCATTAGACCAGCGGCTTTGCATCTTTTTCGCCTTGCATACAAGGGGAATTATATAATACATAAACTATATCCGAGTACAAAGGCTTAAGTTGAAGTGCACAGTGAAGATACTATAAATGGGAGTTTTATTAAAAAAAAACTAAGGAAAGGAAAGTGTAAAAAAAATTTGCAAGCAACTGCCACATTAAAAGTATTTATTTAAGAGATTTTGTAGAAATATCAATACGGGGACACAATTCAAAATGACTGGCAATATATGAGACAAAAATTGGTGAATAAAACTGCGGTCGTTTAGAATAATTAAAAATATCTTAACTCTTTAGAAAAATTGGAAATTAAAAATATTTATATGTTTTTTGAACAAAATAAATTGGTTTTATGTTATATAACAAATTATACCCTATATTAAAATCAGTTTCTATAATTATTATTTTAAATAATGTAGCGTAATTCTTAAATGTATGTAACTTAGAGAAATATTTATTACATATTTTATTTAATATTTATTTTTACTTACACAAGCCCTACTGTAGCTGCTCTGGCATCTCATTCCGCTGAAGACCAGACCAGTTTCCCAAGCTGCACTTGTTACGTTTTCGGTTCTGTTTTTCTTTTCTTTTCTTTTTTAGTTGCATGCCAAATATGCAAAAGGCGAAAAAGAAAAATAGCAAAAAAAAACGAAAAGCTTTGGCGCATGTAATTTTCCCCGCTGCATGTGTGTGTGTGTTTGCATATAATGATTATTGTAGGTACAAGTGCGAGAAATCGTGTTAGATCGCGGGTAATAAATTTAGACACCAACTATGCAAAAGGAGTCCTGTCCTGCCACTATGGTCACTATACCCTTACCTCTTCCCTGTTATCCCCCGGGATGCCGGCAGTCTCATCCGAAGCCAATGTACTTGCAATTCTGGCCGGGAAACCCCCTCCTTCTGGTCTTGTTGTTGCAAGTTTTAAGCACTTCCTTTTATTATATTTTATGGGCACTTGTTTTTTTTCTTTTTCTTTTTTGAGAGGCGACTTGAGAGGCTGCCGTCGTCGTCGTTCGGCGCTGGTTGTCGATTTTTTATAGTCGCCTCGCTTAAGTTGGAGGCTTTCGGGGGCTTTAATGTCCCATTAGGGGCCTTTGCACACCTGAAACGCTTGCAATGTATTCAGGCATTATAAAATTAATGCGAGGTCATCGCTAGTTAGGCATTCATAATGAGACGATGAAAAGGAAAGGTGTGTTAAAAAATTTTCCAGTGTGAGATATGAAAAAACAGTTTAAACTCTAAAGTTGTTGTATTAAATATTAAATATGTTACAAATTAGAGTGCTTATACTTTATTTGGGAAATAAATTGTTTGTATAAAGTTAAAAGAACTCATAATTTACAAAATCCCTTTATGTGTTAATTAATCAAAGTCTGCCAACTCCAGTTGACAGTACAGTTGACTAAATGATATGAAATTAGTCGCATTAAGTACTTATTCTAACGACGTAGCTTCAAGTTCCATTTAAACTTAATTATAATCCAATTATCATGGAGAAGATCTCAATGCCATGCGTAAGTATATATTGATTCTCCTCGAGGCTCGGGGCGTATCACTCACGCTCCATTGACTCAAACAAATTCAATTCAATTTAGGCTCACATATACCGACCGTGTTTTTGTTCTTTCTGTGAATCATTTAGCAAAATGTCGCTGTGGTTCCCTGCCATTCGCACACATAACTCATAACCCACACACAGCTGGGGCAAAAGAAAAAAAAGTACGAATCGTTTGGCAAACCTTTTTCTGGCTGACATTTTTCCATGCCATTAACGACAACTTGAACCAAAACAAACCATTTTTGCCCCGCTGCTGCCGCTGCGGTTTTCTTCACCGTTTCTACTTTTGCTGCCTTATGACTTTTCACCAATGCACTCGACTTGGCCCGAACCAAGTGAATGGCTCAAATCGCTGGCTGGCCCTTGCCCAAGAGTCGGGTCTGGGTTTGGAGCTCGGGTTCTTCGGCTCCAGAGCCACGGTTCGTTATTAGTAGATGTCATATTAGAGGCAGGCAGCAAGCCCAGCAAACCGCAGCCACAAGAAAAAACAGCCAGAGCCTCTAGACCAGCTTCACTTTTAGCCACGACATTCAATTCCAGCGCGGCATGGGGCAGGCTTAGATAGGGGCCAGGAAAAATGTAACCTGAAAGGTGTAGTTAGTTCTTCGACTAAAGGATACTTTCTAAAGAGCTAGAACCTAAAGAAAAGCACTTTATGGAGACTTAAAAGGGTTTAACACATTATGTAAAAATTTCATTCAAAATAAAAAGGAAAGTGAGTTCTTTTGAGTATTTTTAACTCAGAATTATATTTAGTGTAATCTAAATTAAATCTTAATAAATTAATAATAATAAAAGCATATTCTTTATATTTTTAAAGATATTTAAAATTACTAATAACCTGGAATTGAAAACCTCACATTTCTAAAAAGTTTTAATAGTATTGTTAGGTTTAAAAGTAATCAAATAGAATTGTTCTCACAAATATTTTAGATAAATCATATTTTAATTCGAGCTTCCATATATTAGAAAACAATAAGACTTTAGTCTGTGATCTAAGGAAAGTAGGTTTTTATTTAAATATTTAAATACAGTTCTTAACTCATAAAATTAATGTACTCTTATGATAAATATAGCCAATGCTGGTACAGATTTATGGCTAGAATTTATTAATGAAACCAAATGAAGAGAGTTTTAATTAAATTACTCAAAATAGTCTAAGGTTTATTTCACCTCCACTTAAAAGCGATATACTCCTCGTAAAGTAAGAGGCATCAGAAAAAACGAAAACAGTTTTGCAGTTTCAATTTTGCAATTGCCAATTGAGCTCGACTTGCTAAAAAAAAGTTTGTTTGTCGACTTCGATAACATTTCGACATTTGCGGGCTTTAATTGAATTGCCAACGGAGCCAACGGCTTCGGTCTCTCTGCAACGAGCAGGTGAAATCGAAAGTCTCGGGGAAAATTCTCAGGAGGAGCAGCTCTGTCGGCGGAGTTGAAAGGTTTGACAACTCTCCTGATGGCCAAAACTAATTAGATCTGAGTTCTGAGATCCCCGACAGACTGGCCAAGGTCGCTGACAAAATTGAATGCATAACAAATTTCATTTATGGCCGGCACGCAATCGACACACATTAAAAGAGAGCAAAAAAAAGTCACTTTGGCAGGCTTTTAGCTCTGCCATAATTCAGTCCGATAAGCGATCTTAACTATCTACACGATCTGGACAGGATTGGACGGCTGTCGTGGCTTTCCCGCTCTTGAGTCGCAACTCCAGCCCGTTGCCAATTGCATTTCGGCTTCTTGTCGGGGTCGTCTCGCTTGTGACAATATTTGCATGCCGGCCAACTGGCCAACTCCGCAACTCGCACCCAGAGGAGCCAGCCAGGTATAGGGAGCCCGTATCAGCGCCATCATCTCATCATCGATATGCCATCAATGTGGAATGGTCGCAAATTATCTGGGTCTTAAGAGAGCGGCCTGGGACCTGCTAAGATATCCTGCACTTGAAGAAAGATATCTTAGAATTTTTTGAGAAATTTTCCTTAAAGGAAATAATATTTTAATAATATTAAAATATTAATAAGAAACTAAAAGCGGATTTTAAATTGTTGATTATGACTTAAACTATTGATTATATTTAGGAAACAAATTTATATAGATTTCTCCATAGCATAAGGAAAAGATCCAACTAAATATTCAAATCCCTAGATAGGTTAGAGTGAAAACCTCAGTACATTGAAGATATATGTGAAATCTGCCTACTGTCTTGCCTATTTTTCCCCAAATATGTTTCTCAAAAGCCTCAGCAGTTATTTAACTTAATTTAGTTTTCATATTTAATCACTAAGATTGCTTCAAAAATTTCCTGTTCCTGCAAGTGTATTGCTCAGATCTCTTCCAGCTTACCACCTCTTTTTCCTGAAAGGTGGCACTCTGTGGGATCTGTGGATTTTTGGATCCCGCTTAATGCCTTTGTGACATTTTAAGGTTCAATTTGGCTAATAATGGCGGTGCAGATAAAACGGGTTCTGCTCTCAAGCCGGAAAAGTGCTGATTGGCCCGGGAGTATAGATACGAGGTTCTAATGAACCGATTTCGGGGTTAAGTGTAATTCAAAGCCAATATCTGGCCGCGTAATTAACTCAATTACAATGTATCGAATTTTCCTCGAGGCAAAACGAATGTATCTCCTATCACAAAAGGAAAATGTATCTCAATCGTAGGCTATTATTATTAGATTTATTATTATTGATATACAAATTACAGGTTGAAACATAATTAATAAATATTAAAGTTCGTGTTTTTCACTTTATTTTAGTTAAATATTTATTAATAAATATTAGAATTTTGGTCATGTGTAACCCAGTCAGCTTGTTCTGATTTTCTGATTTCTGTTGGCCCAAATATTGTTGCTGCCAAATTGCAGCTACCGTTTGGGACCCGTTTTGGTATCGACTTAAATCTCTCTTGCTCTCTTTGCCCGCCCGCGTGTTGCCAGAAATCGCTGTGGCCACGCGAAAAGGGGCTACAACTTTTGATCTCATCATCGTCATCGGAATCGAGGGTTCCCTCGCCATCGCCATCGCCATCTCCTGCTCCATCTCCAGCCAGCTGCTACAACTCTTTCTGGCGAAGGACATCAAACAGAAGCGGCGATCGCTTCTAATTTGCATAAACATTCGTTTAACATTTATCCCCAAAAACGTTTTCGCTGTTGCGGCTTTTTCCTGCCATCCCATCGTCATAATCTGCCGTCTTTTTTTTTTTTTTGCCGTTTGGGTTACTACCAACAATTTTGGTTTCGCTCTTTGGCTTTTTCTTTGGCTTCTGTTGCGATTTCATTTCGGTTCTGCGATTCCCGAAAGCATTTAAGACCAAAAATAACCGCTTTTGACAACAAACAGCAATCATAAGCAACAACTGCAATCCAGTAGCCAGAAATCGATGCTAATCTTGGTTGGGAATGAGGGAAAATTTGCTCACCGTTTTCAGTTTACTTTTTGGGGCCTATACCCTGTAAACAAAGGGGTCTATTGGATTATCGAGGATAACAGGTAAATATTTATTAGGAATTATCCTTAAGTAAACAAATAATTAAATCATTAAATTTTTAATTTAGTTTTGTGTTAAATTATTCATATTTTATATATTATTTTTAATATAACCAAAAATTTTCTGTTGTTAGAGTATTTTAAAGTCCCTTTTCTGTCATCCTATGCGAGTTCATAAACCTCAAAATGAAACCCAAAATAATAAATGGAGTTGTTTTGCATTCGTCCCTTTGTCGTGTTTTGCCTTATCAGGATATTGAAGGAATGTGAAAAAACAACTCAATTCAACCTGTTCTGATGCTTTTTTTATTCCCTAAATTAAGAGAAGAAGAAGTTAAGATATTGCTTTATTAAAAACAAACAAGGATGCAGCCTTAAATTTAGAAATTAATGGTTTAAAGAAAATAATAATTTCTAATGGCAATTAAGAAAGTTATGATAAATGTAAAAGAAGAGACTTGTACACTCGAAAGCTCCAATGTATATTAAAAACTAATTTATTTAAAAAATCTTTAAAAAAAAAGTGTTTTTAATGGAATTTCTTTTAATCCTTGGTAACTATTTTAAGTGATTAAAACTATATTTCGTAAGCAATTCTGTACCAAGTGCATATCATGCTACCCACAAAAAGGTTCAAAACACTGGCCTTAGTAACACTTTTCCATTTTCCTGTCACAATCGAATCATACGTATTACACGCCCTCCCAAAAGGTGACGCCTCTTTTTCTCAGTCTCAGCAATCCCAGAAATTGTGACAGGCCCCAATGGACAAGGAGGCAGTCAGTCCCATGGCGACCTAAATTGGAAGTCCCAGCTAAAAATTAAAGTTTGCATTCGAATTGCAATTGCTATTTGTGTTTGCCTGCCGAGAAAACATGACAAGTTGGCAACTGGAAAGGAGTTTTTACACGTTGAGAGCCGAGAAGGAATCATAGCCGTGGCATGCTAGGTTTGGTAACTCAATTAGAAATTGAGGGGAATTTCTTGATTAAGATTTAATTGAAACAAAAAAGGTTAATTTCCGTAATAAAAATATGTCTCAGAGAACTAACTAACTATCTAATTCCTTTTTTCGTTGCTTAATAAATGGGCCAAAAATACTTTAGGATCATCAATTTAGCTTACAATTAATGTTAATTAATATTAATTAATTAATTAATTAATATTACTATTTAAATCCTATTAGGAACAACCGATTGCCATAATTTGTCTTGTTGAAAGCCAAATAAATAGGATTTTCTCCTGTGGGCTGTGAACTGTCTTTTCACTTGATTGGCGTTTGAGCTGCGCGTGCGCGTGTCTTTGGAGCGAAACAATTAATTTGAATAATTAGCAGCTAACGATGGGGACAGCAACAGCAGCAGCAGCAGCAGAAACCACTGCAGCACCACTGCAGCAGCAACAGCAACAGCAGCTACATCAACACCGCAGCAGCAACATCAACTGCCTGCTTTCAACTTGTCGATTGTGTCACGCCAACCAGGAGTTAAGGCCAAGTCAAAGGCAAACGGCGAAGGCAAGGCGCTCGCTCGGGCGATATAAAAAATGCATTTGGCACTTGAGAATTTATGTGCTGGATGGAGAAAGAGAGCGAAGAGTGAGAAGGGGGGACTCCGGGGAGAATCCGAGGAGAACTCCGGAGTACGTCACGCGAAATGATGAATTACTCGCCGGGGACGCGCGTCAGTCTTTGATGAGGAACGACAGCGTGAAATTAGACAAAAGGGTTGTGGCAACACCGCCGAATCAAAGGGTAAAGAGTGAGTCCATATGGTACAGAGAGAGAAATATATTACACAATTTATAATAAAATTTATTAAAATTAAAAACATAAATAAAGGGATTAATTTCAGAGACTTAAATACCATCTAAGATCCTAGTTTTCTGCTAATTAGATCCAGAGGTGAAATATATATTCACTGGGAAAATAGTTTCCTCTTTTTCTCTTAGCAATGATTCGAAATCTCTTAAAAGGGTCAAAAAAGTATGCAATATTTATAAATTTCAATAAGAAATAGCATTGCAAACTCTTAGACACCTTATCACGAGATTTCAAGTCCCTTAAATAATCTGAAGCACTCCGGAATATGACCTAAAATGTTTTTAATTTAATATTAAACATGGATTTTCTCCCTGTGCATATGCCATATATGTGACTGAGGCTGTCGCGTTGACTTTGCACTCGAGGACGCGCCTTGACTTAATGAAGATGACGAGGAGCTGGAGCTGGCTCTGGAGCTGGTACTGGTGCCCAGTGATTGCTGCAGGAGGACTGGGCGTGTTTTAATCCTTCGTAGACCCAAAACCTAGGTGTTGCCAGCCATGTTTGCTGGCTGGTTGTTGTCACTGCAGCGGCACACGAGGCGTTAATTTATTACAAATTATTATGATTCCATTTTGTGCCTCGGGCCCTTTTCCTTAACCATTTTTTCTTCCGCGTTTTTGCCGAGAACAACATCAACAAAAATAAAAATAATAAAAAAACAACAAGGAGAACCCTCGTTGAAGACGTCTAGACAAATGCACTTCAAAGGTTAACATGATAAATGTCGTTTGTTGCTTTGTGACGCGACAACTTTCGTGTTGCTGCTGCTGCTGCAGTTGTTGCAGTTGCAATTGTTGCTGCAGTTACTGCAGTTGCTGGTGCAGTTGGGGATTTGTTTTTCCCAGTTGCATTGTTTTTTCTGCTCAACTGTCGCCTGGCAATTATTAAGCCGAGCAAGTCAACAAATTAATCAATGACATGAGCAATTAAAGGCTTGGAATGGAGGTAGGAAAAAAGGATAAGCGATTTGTGGTAGAAATGTGTGGGAAAGGGTTGCGTTTGTCTACAAGAAAAGCTTTAAAATATGGAGAAAAAAAGGTTAGAAAAATTATACTGAAAGATAAATACTTCCAGAGTCTTATTAAGATAATAAAAGCAATCATTTTCTATACCTATAAACCTCAAAATATTTTTTTCTGCTATAAAATGGATTTTTTAGTATTTATCTCAACTAAATTATTATACTTGGAGCTATAATTTATAAAGTAAGTATATAACTAATAGATCTCTTCTCGAAAAATTTAGTTTACCCAATATTTCACTTACATTTGCTGAATTTTTCCACGCTCTCCTCTTTAACTTGAGCGTTTCTAACTGAATTGAAACCGGGTTTTGCATTCTAATTTCGTGTTCCTCTAATTGTGGTTATGCCAATTGCATTCGATATGCGGGAAACTCGTCCCAGTCTCGCTGGCCATTCCCTATGACTGCAGAAAAAGGCGAAGGAAGCCGAAAAACCCGTGGTTGCTTCATCTTCATATTCATCTACCGGACCGCGATTGGCATTCCTTGCTCGGATGTGATATGATGTGGCGAACGTGGACCGCAAACTGCGACACCAACACCAGGCAATGGGTGATCCAAGCCGCAGTAATACCTGTAGGTCACTGAGAAAAATATAGATATATATATATATATTATTAATAATATAATTTAGTTGAAGATATTGCGAAGTATATATACAAATTAATTAATATTTTCTTGTTATTTTTAACGAATTTTGGCTCAATAAATCCGGGAAAATAGATAGAGATAAAGAAGAAAAGAAGGTACACTTAATTAAAGTATTTTTAGCACTTAAAATCATAAATATGATCATATTTTAATATACGAATTTTAATGGGATAAAAATATACATTGATTTACTTAAACTTAACAGAAATGAGGTTTGGAAGTAGTTCTTAATTTTTTTGTGAGTTCTGAGAACAGTTTATAAGTTACATTTAATTAAGCCTTTTTCACACCAGTATTAATCTATTTGAGCATTTTTCTTAGCATTATTTATTTTTTAATAATTTCGAAACATCATAAAAAATAACACAACTATATTTTTCTCCCAGTGCCGCCGATACGTGGAGAGTGGCAACACTAACAAGCGACTTTTAGCCAAATTAAGTTGTCCAGTTTGCGGTGTACGCACAGCGGGTTGCAAATAACAATCTCCTGTTTACAGCGACCACAGCCAAGAGCAACAACAACAGGCAACAGCCAACAGGCAACAGCAACAACAACACAAGCAACAATGAGAACAACAATTGGAAACAACACCAAACTAACAACAGCAATCAAAACTGCAAACGTAAGGAGCGGAAAAAGAGGCAGGTAAAAATTATTGCAACGACCCAAAAAACGCATTTAACTCATATTTCTTGCCAGTCGCCAAAATCAGTTTTTTGTTTTTTATTTTTCTTTCTGTGGCTCCTATAAGGCACCTATGTCGATTCCATATAAATTGTCAATATTTGACACATTTACGTGGTGGCGCAGGAGGAGGAAAAAAAGCGATCAGGAAAACAGCAAAAGTAACAAATACTGGCTAGCTTGGAAATTTATCAAGTGCCCAGCACAAATGAGGGGGAAAAATAAAGGTTAGAAACAAGGAAGTTAGGATACTCTGTAAAGGTTTCAAAAGAAAGATTTAAAATTGAAAAACTACAGCTGAAGAAATGGTAATGTTTTAGAAATCAACCTATAACTAAATGGGGAAGTGCCTAATAGTTTTTTCATTTTTTAACTTGCGCAATTATATTTATTAAAAAAAAAAATATTAATAAAACCCACTTAAATTTCATCAAACCATAATTTAATTATCAGCACTTAATAAAATGGCTCTAAAGTTTCTTAAATATAACATAAGACCTTTAATCACACATTTTTTATACACATTTAAAAAGATAAAGTTGCCCTTTAAATTTAACCACTATACTGCTGTTCATACTTAGTAAAACTCCCAACTTTGTATAGAGCATTTCCAGTCCTTGTCTTCTCCCGCCAATTAAAAACTTCCAACTTCAAGCTGCAACGAAAAAAAAGAATTATTAACTTAATTTTACTAGCCGCAAAAATATTTTTCAGCACATTACGAAAGCAGACACGACTTTGTTGCTGTTGCTTCTGCGCACAACTCCGGCGGTTGGCGGTTGGCTGCAGTTGCAGTTGCAATGGCCAAAAATTATTAACTAAAAAGAGCCAGAAATTGCAAAAAGATTGCCTGGAAATTGACATTTGGTCGTTAATGTGTGCCTGCCGGTGTGTTGTGTTGCCGGTTAGCCACGGAGCGAAGCGGGCCGGCAGCTGACCAGGCTCGTTTGTCGGCATCGCATGCGACTGCCAATAATTTAGAGCTTTTAATAAAAATGTTGCTGCTGCAACACCGACAACGACTTCGATTCAGAGGGGGGGACAGAGACCGTGTTCAAGATTTATATCATAATTTATTTATTAATTTCATTAAGTAAATTTCGGCTTGATGGATGACGTTGTATTTCAGTCGCCTTCCCGCGGCGGTTGGCGAAATGTTTATTGTGGCTTTTGCCAGCCACTAAAGAGGACCCATAAATAACCGTAGCCGTAAATAGTGTGGGAGTGAAAAGGAGTCTAAAGTTTCTGCAGCATTTAGCTTTAAAAACATTGCACTTTCAGCCATTTTTACTAGCCAAAAAGTAAGAGTTAAGGCCATCAAATTGAACATCATTTGGGGTTCCTTTAGGCTTTGCGTGTTTTCGACTTAAATTTATACGAGGCTACGTTGATTTTTGTTGGATATTGCACAAGCCCATGTCGGGGATTCTATTCAAGTTTTTACAAGGCCTAATAGCATCTTGAATAATGGCGTACCATTTAGGCCAACATCAAAAGATGATTAAAAATCCATTTAAAATTATATTCAATAATAAAACTGAAATGCAACATCGAATAAATTTAGTGTTTGCGCCATCGCCGGAGTCGTTGTTGCAGTCGGCAGTAGTCAGCACAATGAGCCAAAAATCAAAAGCCCATAAAACTGACGACTAAAATCAATTGCGACGCTAAACTTTAATACCCCATCTAGAGAGGGGACTTGGTCCAAAGGTAGGTGGCTCAGTTGCCTGTCCGCGAGTCGGAGCTGGAGCTGGAGCTGGAAAACGCTACCAAAATTGAAGGTTTCTTGCCGGCGCTGGCCAAACCAAATCGCAACGGCCTCTTGCCAAATTCAATGGATTTTACTTTTCGTTTAACCAAAACATAAAAAAGAAAACAAACAAAAGCGAAAAACAAAAAAGAATCGTACCAAAGAGCTGAAAATCGAAAGAAAAAAAAGTAAACCTCAGCTCTGGCTGCTGCTGTCGTGACCAATTAGTGATCGAGCCGAGCGGTCTCTGGGGGCGCTGGAGCGGAGGAGGCGTGGTCGCGCAGGCGCACGTCAACCTAGCCAGCATCAGCTTGGAGTACACTTAGGGAAACATTTTTTAAATATATTTTATTTACAGTCTACAACGAAGAAATAATATTTAAGCCGAACTGTTGGATTAGTAAAAACAGATCATACGGTACTCCAATGGACCTTATTTACTTATATACTTTGTGTAATTTTATTTGTATAATTTCTTTAAATAAAAAAATCTTTAAATAATATTACAGCATTTAATGTAGATTTTTTTAAAATTATTTTAAGTGCACCTTAAGCTCGAATAACGCGCCAGAGACGGGAATAAAGACAGCAAACCAAAGCTAAAGTCCAGACCGAGTCTGAATTTTAGAGTCTGAGGCGCACTTTACATTCAAATATTTTGTGACACAAAACGCTTTTTGTTGCTGCAGCCACAGCATTAGCCGCAGCAGCAGTTGCATTTGGCTTTGCTTTTGCTTTTTGCTGGGGGTCTCCGTGGGTCTCTCTGGGTCTCACACTGCATATTTGTTTTGCCTTTTGTCTGTGGCAAATCTTTACCCATTTTTCTACTTTTGGGCGTGTTCGAGTGCCATGCGTTTATATTCTATACTCTAACGGGAGAGCATAGTAGCTTGCATAGAGTCGTGAGAGGTTGAAGTCATTAAATAAGAAAGATAAATATATCTAAGTAAATATTTTACTATTTACGGTTAGATTCTGTGCAACTTTTGTATTATAGATATGGGAGAAAATAATTATTAAGTATTCAATACAATTTTTAATTTAGTATTTTAACTAAAACTATAAATATAATATTTATTTTTCTATTTTATAAAGACTTTTACCTTTAGAGTCTGCAATAACAACAACTTTATATAGTTTCTTAGTTAGAGCATACTTACTGCGATTTCCCAGTCTCTTGGCTATTTTCGTCTTAATTTAGTGTCCGTTTTTCAATTTAAGAGTCTCGCATATTAGTCAGCGTGCCAGGACCAGCAGCAGCAGCAACAGCAACACGAGGCACAGGGGCAACATGGAGCTCCCATGACTCATTTCGCCTGATGCGCGCGACATTAAGAGACACGGCTGGCCGTGGCAAGCACACACAGCACACTCACTTGACTCGAAAATCTCTGCAGAGGAATAAAGAAATAACTGACAGTGTACACAAGCAGCACTAATTGCTGTAAAATTGCAAAACAGTCCGGAGGACATAGAACAACAGGGGAGAACAACACAAAAATCACAGCAGCAACAACTGGCCGTGTGTTTCAGCTGGACAAAAAAAATAAGAGAAAAAATCTTAACGGAGAATGAATGCAACAAACGAAACAAGCAACAGCAGCAGGGGCAGCAACATGAAGCTGCAGCAGCAACACAAGCTGCAAACAACTCAATTAACACAAACAAGCGACCGCAGAATCGCGCAAAAGTTGTTGCAAGTGCCTCGCCCCCATTTTCAGGGCTGCCCTTTCGCCGGCCTCCGGGATTTTCTGAATTTTCTCTCACAGATACTAATAGACGCTTAGCCATGAAAATAAATGAAATTTATTTTTATTTTAAATCTTTAGAGAATTATAATAATATTTATAGAAGAAACTTTTGATATAAATAATAATATGATTGTACGGTATTATGACACTGACACACTTGATAACCCTATTGTAAATATTTACTTTATGAGCAGATATAAAAGCTTATTCTAAGGCCATATTTCTAAGGCTACTAATACCTTAATACACCTACAAAAATATTATATTTGCTTGTTATTTTTTCGGCAAAGAGAACAAGGTCACACTTATTCGAAGAAACAATCCAGTGCCATAACTGTGTTCTAAATAATGAGCACTTACGATAGCACATCTTAGGACCATATTTCATGGGCTATTTATAAAAGTAAATATGCCTTCAATAAAAGAATATTCCCTATCCACAGAACTATGATTTATGAGATTTATGAGAAACGCATTGAGTAAATTAGCAAGCTGTCTAATTTGTTGCATTCACATCGACAGGCACACATTGTGGCAATCAAAGGAGAATGTTCCTTTCTTCGGGATCGGATCACTTTGTGGAGTCGTCACAGCGGAGCCGCCTTCAACCTCCACGACGTTGCGGGAGCGGGTTAACTTAAATTGCTAATACCTGACATTGGAATGTTTTTAGCACTTCAGTTGTGTTTGGACAACAGCAACAATGGCAACTGCAACAGCGGCAACAGAAACAGCAACGGCAACGGCAACAACAAGCGGCAATGACTTGGCCAAAAGCCATTGGCAGTTGTGCTAAGCCGCCACAGAAATGCAGATGCGAATGGCCACGGAACCCGAGATGGAGGCATCGCATCCTCCTCATGCATTTATGCAGACGGAGCTGCCGCCAGCTTGTCGTCGATTTACCTTCTGCCCCCTTTCGGCCTCTTCTGGGATTGCCCCTGATCCCCGCCAGCTGCTTAGCAATGCGCATATATTTGCCAAGTGTTCGAATGGCTTTGATCGACGTGGCTGCCTCGCCGGAGGAAGGTGTCTCTCGGTCAGCCGAAAAAGAATAAGAAATGCCATCATCAGCCAGCAGGTGTTGGCTCTGGCTCTGGCTCTGGCTTTATATACATATATACACGTAAAAGACAAAAAAAAAAAAAACCCAAGGCGAAACCAAATCCCAGCCCCCAAAAGCCATCGCCAAATTGATTTGTCAATCGCAGAAACCGCAAACTTGCGCACATTTCGTTGGCATTTGAAAGCCATTTGAATAACATTTCACCCGGCTGAAAAAATTGCAACTCCGTCAGCTGAATCTCAAGCTTTTGATATTTTCTTTTTCTCTTTTTTGTTTCCTATTTTCTTTTTGGGAAAGTATCACATTTGACTAGAAGCAGGAACTGCTGGTTGCACTTCCCTACAGGCATGCGACTGAAACAATTACAACGGGAGAGTCTTAACCCCGATTGCGTTGACTGTTTGCCTATTTGGGCCAAAATTGCTTTAGATATGACCTGGAAAAAATACAGTTTAAATACAGAGAGCCTGGAAGTTGAGAAAAATATTTCTTTAGGTGTATGGGGATGAAGTTATTATTATCTGAGGATATTAGCTTGAAAATAGTGTCTTAAATTTACTCCACATTTTAGGATATTGAATATTTTTATTACGAAGAAGAAGTAACTAAAATCGCTTTACTTTGAATAAAGTATTTGGAAGTTTTAAAGAAAATAGTAAAATTAAATATACAATTATTTATTATTACAGATTATATTTATTACATTTACAAAGGAAGGTTAGTAATTAAGTTTATATATAACAAACTACTTAACAAGCTGACCATAATTTATATTTTTGAATAATACTTTTTATTTAATTAAAATATATCTAAAAGTATGATAAGCAATAGCGATCGGTTAATCACCTACTGTAAATGATCTTTTTCTTTTTCCTGTGCAGTGTTAATGCAGCTGCAAGTTGTCATCGTTGTTGTGGCAGTTGCTGCTGCTGCTGATGTTGCCGTTGTGGTTGCAAGTTGTCGCCGGTCCCTTCGCCAATTTGTTGCCGATGCGGCGGCTGATGGCTCAAAAGAGAGAGAAAGAGGGGCTTGGCCTGGCTCAGACCCAGTCCCAATGCAACAACAGTTGGCAATGGAAGCGCATAAAAACTAATTGATTGGATGCCAAGATGTTAAGCGCATAACGGCAGCGGCAATAGCAGTTGCAGTTGCAATGTCGTTGCTGCAATGGAAGCCACTCTCCCCGTCTTTCAGCGACTTTTATTCAATTTAAATGCGCTTGCAGCGCCAATTCCGATCCGTTCCCAACTCCATTTGCCCCGCCCTGCGCTGGCCAATACTCGTAAATTAATTATTTTTTATTAACTTTTCGCTCATTGATGAAATTTTTCAAATATTTCCCCGCATTCCCGCGCCGAGCTATGCCTGGCAAATTTGTCGCATGCAACTTTTACACTGATCGTTTGGCATTTTATTTATTTTTGTTGTTGTTTTTTTTTTTTTCGAGCTTGGATGTGCATAAAGTTTGATGGCAAGTTAATAAAATGATATGGCCGGCGGGGATATTTGGGATTTTCGAGGAAGTGATAAAGCTCCTAAGAGCTTTTGAACATTCGATTTCACTGGAGTGTTGATTAGGGAGGATACGTGCTTTTCGAAAAAATATAAATATGTTACAGGAATATTACACATTAATAAATCTAGTATATAGTATATATTGTAACTCATAAACCCAAGTAATAATATATTTTAATTAATTAGCTTCTCATTTATAAAAAAGTTCATAATTAGACTTTTAAAAAATCTGCGATATTTGAATAATCAAGATAAAAAAGGGCATTTTACGATATATGTATATACATCGATTTATCTATATAATTTCTATTTTTTTGATTTTTATATATTACTCTATTTTTGTCTTTAATTCCTAGTCAGATTTTTACTCTAACTAAGATTCATTAATTAAGTTGTATTAAGTTAAATAGTAAAAAATGTTCGATATTTGTAACGTCAAGATAGGGAAGGGCATGATACGATATATCTAAATAATTATTGATTTATTGATTCAATATTAATTTTTATATATATTTTAAGTTAATTCTTCTTGGATTTCAATAGACAACCTATACATTTTTCTTCTCTTAAATCCCAAATTGATTTTGGATATCGATATTCTATATTTTAAGCCATCCCTAATTCTTCAGCTAACGGGAGTGGTTCTGGCGCGGAATATCTCTGCAGTTAATCGCGTCAACTCGTTATCGTGTGACGTTAAAGTTAAAGCCACTTCCCTCCCAAAACGCAGCCGAGCATTTATCAAAAGTTATTGCAAATTAATTGCAATCTGGCCGGCTCAATCTGCGGCATCATCTCGGGGCGATCTGGCCAAGACCGTTCCGAGCCGTCTGTCTCCTGGCATTTTTGGCCATGAGTTTCGCTCACTTGGCCAGCTGCTTTTGCTGGCTTTTTGGCTGCTGCTTACCAAAATTTATTGATGCCTTATTAGCTGATAATCACAAACACACGTCTGGATTGGGACTGGGACTCTGGCTGGGAACGGTAAAAAGTTTTCAACTCGCCTGGCATATTAAAGTGCATTAAGATAATTGAAATGGCCAATAAAAAATATTTTCCCTTTTCCAGGTCCATCCAGGTCGGTGTCAAGAACTTGTCCAAAGTGTTGAGTATCGCGCTCTGGGCGTTTTCAGTTGCCCAGATTCTGGTTTTTATTTTTGTTCTTTTTCAACTCAGTTTTTGGGTTGTTTTTTTTTGGGGGTCTCGGGATCGCAACTGAGTTATTTGTGGGGCTCTTTTTTCTTCAGTTTTTTTCTCGGAACCCACTCGCGCTGAAACGTTTTTCAATTTCCACATTTCTCATGTCGGGGTCGGGAGTTTTTGATTTAGTGATTATGCTGGGCATTATGTATATGAGTTATTAATAAGCTTTCTTCTGATAAGCCAAGCGGTACTCCGTAGTTCATACAATGGGCGGACGGCCCGGCCAGTTCGGGATCCAAGTGTTTGCTTAAAATGATTTAAGGCGTTGCCCCGGCGAAATCGGGATGCGGCTGAGCCAATCCAGGACATCTGATAATTGTTTTTTTTTAACGGCTGTTCTTTGTTTTTTGAGTCAGCTGAGAGATTGCCAGGTCGGGTTTCTTGTCTTGTTAAAGTTATGGCTTAGTGCCGGCAATATAAGAAATACAAGGAAATTAAAAACTAATTAGTTTACATACCTGGCATATGTTAGAAATGCCGTAAGACCTTAGTAATCTTTTAATTTTAATGAAATTTCCCACTTTACCAAAAGATAAACAAAATGGAAAAGTAAGTTTTAACAAACTAATTTAAATACATTGCTTTGTTAATTATTTCTTAAAATTTCTTTCCCTAATAAATAGCAAAGATATATGGTTTTGCTTGGAATGTTGCAGAGTATAAATAGAGTAGGTTAAACCAAAAATATTAGTTTTAAATTTTCAGTTAACATGAAAGGACAACTAATCTTGAATATAATTCTGTTGGGAGCGAATTTCGGATTCACCATTTCGAATGAAGATCAACGAATAATCAATGGCAACTTTGCCGCCCCAAAACAATTTCCTTATCAAGTTGGCTACGATTTCATTGATCTTTCAAACCTGCAAGAGCCTACGTGGACCCATAAATGCGGCGGTACTTTGATATCTAAAAGAATAATACTGACGGCAGCTGTCTGTTTTCCAAACCCAGACATGTAAGAATGTATTAAATATGTCCCTTATTTTCCGAACGGGATCCTCATATCTAATTTACTTTAGCCCTCCAATGAAAATATACTTTGGTGCTGTGGACAAATCGGATAATAGCGAAGTCGGTCAACAACAGCTGGTGGTCAGAAGACCTAATGTTGTTATTCATAGTGATTATGATACAACTAATCTTTTTAACGACATTGCTCTCATTAAGCTTCCAATAGGCGTGGTCTTTGATGAGTACATAAGACCAGCAAAGTTGCCTCAACCATATACTAACTACGACGCTACTAAAGCAATTGTTTCTGGCTGGGGAGCCAATAAAGGTAAGTTTGACTTACAACTTAAAAACTTTTCTAACTCTTTTTACTACAATTAGTTCTAGCTAATAAAACCCAGATTTATCAGCCAAAACTGAAATACTTTCACACTTCCATTCTATCACTAGCTGAATGCAAGAAGAGGAATCAGCAAGGTGTTACCATGGGAATCGCATCCTCACATATATGCATTGCTGGAAGTAAAAACTTGCTATGCAGCGGAGATACTGGAGGACCCCTTGTTGTCAGGCATAATGGAGATTTTGTCGTGCTTGGCATTACTTCAAATAATTTCCATCCTATGTGTACAATCAATTGGCAACCAGGGTATACAAGGGTAGCCTCCTATACAAATTGGATCCTTGATAACGCTGGTCCTCAGAGCTTGGATGAGTGAAAAAAATACTGAAATATAATATCGAACTTCTGTTCTGTAAAAGACTTTTATTGTAAGTCTTTAATTATTTTATAATAGCTAATCACTTATACAAATTTAAAAAGAAATACAACTAATCTCTTACAGGTATCTCTTGCCCCACATTTTAAAATTGTCTTTAACTGAAATAAAATAAATAAATAAATAAAATAAAATATTATAGTAAATATTAGCATCGGGCGTGGTCGAACTCTCTTCCTAAGCTCAACATGACTCCATAGATGGAATACTCCCAAAGTATAGACCTACTTGGAGACATACTTATTAGTTTAAATTTTGGCTGATACTATTGGTTGCGTTATTAGAATGTTTATTTATTTATTTATTTATCTTATGCTAACAAATAGTATTAAACTAAGCGCTAACAGTGTTTTTTTTAGAGCCATAGCAGCTTAGGCCTTCGGATCGAGAATGTTCATAATAGTATTTATTTACTACTTATATAATAAAATTCTTTGTAAACCAAAATCTAGGCAATATTATAAAAATCTTTCCGAAGAAAGATAAAGTATAAAACCTTAATGTTAATTTTTTTCAGGACAATGGGCTTAAAAACTTATCAGCTTTTAATTAAACAATTTTCAAGATAATCTTTAAGCTTGATTTAAAAAATTGCACATTAAACTAAAGATATTTATCTATTTTTTTTTTTTGCGTAGCCGTTTTGAAATTAATTGAAGAACCCGTTTTGCTTGACGAGTCCCATAAAATAGCCGATTAGCACTGGGAAGTAAGCGACTTAAAAACGTTTGTTTGGAGCTTTCCAGAAATTTTTGAAGGTATCCATAAGATAAGGAGAATGAAAAGGTTAGTTATTACAAAGTAATTGAAATACATTGTTTATTATTTGTTTTGTTAAATATTTCTTGAAATTCCTTTTCCGAACAAACAACAAAGAAATATGGATTTTCTTGAAAGTTTCAGAGTATAAATAGGGTAAGTTAAGCCCAGAAAATTAGTTTTTAGTTTTTTATAAACATGAAAGGACAACTAATCTTCATTACACTTTTACTTGTAGCTCATTTCGGATTTACCATTTCGAATGATCATCAACGAATAATCAATGGCAACTTTGCGGCTGCTAAACAATTTCCATATCAAGTTGTTTACGATTATATTAATCTTTCAGATCCGCAAGAGCCTATGTGGGAACAAAAATGCGGCGGTACTTTGATATCCAAAAGAATAATCCTTACGGCAGCTCACTGCTTTAACGACCGAAGCATGTAAGAATGGCTCAAATATATCTCATATTTTTCCAGCAAACTTCTTATATTAAATAAATTTTTAGCTACGCTCTTAAAATATACTTTGGAGCTGTGGACAAATCGAATAATAGCGAAGTCGGCCAACAACAGTTGGTGGTCAAAAGAACTAGTGTGGTTATTCCTAGTGGATACGATCATTTGAACTTGCAAAATCCATATAATGATATTGCACTCATTAGGCTTCCAATAGACGTGGCCTTTGATGAGTACATCAGACCAGCGAAGTTGCCACAACCGAATTTTAAGTACGACACCAGTAAAGCAATTGCCTCTGGCTGGGGAGCCGTTCAAAGTGAGTTTGATTTCTAAACTTAAAGACTGCTCTAACTTTTGATAATAATGGCACTCAGATTCATCAGCCGAAATTGAAGTACTTCCACACTTCCATTCTATCGCATGCCGAATGCAAGAAGTGGTTTCAGAAGGGTGTCACCATGAAAATTGGATCCTCACAAATTTGCATCGGTCCAAATGAGAGTAGTCCATGCTTCGGAGATTCAGGAGGTCCTCTTGCTGTCAGGCATAATGCGGACTTTGTCGTGCTTGGCATTGCATCTTACGTTTATGATGAAAAGTGTCCAGTCAATACTCCTACAGTGTATACGAGGGTAGCCTCCTATATAAATTGGATCCATGAGATCGCTGGTCCTCACAATTTGGATGAATGAAAAAATATAGAAAAATCAATATCAACCTTTTTTTAAAAGACTTTTACTGTAAGTCTTAAACTATTTTATAATTGCTGATAACTAATACAAAATTTTAAATAAATATAACAAAAGAAGGTATCTCTTGCTACATCTTAAAATTTTCTTCAATTGAAATAAAATAAATATATAAAGAAAATATTATAGTATCTGCCGTGGGTCGAACTCTCTTCCTTAACGTGACTCCACAGACGGAATACTTCTCAAGTATAGTCCTCCTTGGACCGATTGGCAAGCGGCCGGTCTAAAAATTCAGACATACTAGTTTAAGTTTTGGTTGTTCTATTGGTAGCGTTATTAGCATGTTTATAATAGGATTTATTTACAACTAAGGTTAAGGTTTACAAAGAATTTTACTATATATAAATATTATATATAAAATTCTTTGTAAACCTAAACCTAGGGAATATTTATTATTATTATTCAGGACTATGGGCTTGAAAACTTATCGGCATTTAATTTGAATTTAACTATTTTAATTTTTCTTAATAAAAACATTTTCAAGATATTCTTTAAGCTTGATTTTAAAAATTGCATACTTATTTAAGGCGTTCTTCTCATTGAGCAACTTTTTTTTTCGACTTTTTTTTTTGCATTTATTTATAGCTTGGGTAGTTGTGAATATGCCCCTAAAAGGATTTTTAGAAATACTTTAGAAGATACAGCCTTTTTTGTGAAGAGGATGCTGAATATACCAGTACATCGGCCAAATTACTTCAAACTTTAAGCGCGTTTATCTCGAAACCACGTTTTCCGAACTGACGGCCATGACATCTCCAGTTCAACTGAACCGATTTTCATAAAACAAAGTGGAATCGACGCAGAATTGTCACCATTTTCGGGACACTCACCGATAATTAAAAAAAAAAGTTTACTATTTTTTTTCACTAAACTACAAAAAAAAAGCCCGAAATTGAAATTTTTTTTTGAATGGCCGCCATTTTGTCAAAAAAAATCACAAAATTTTAGGTGAGTGTCACCCGAGAAATACATCTATATAGATTATAACCCCTTCTTTGTTTTTCATATCAGACGCTCCGGAGACCCGGAATCGTGGCCGCCGTGACGACACCTTTTTTTCCACTACCAACTTTGAAGTCTCATTACTTTTTGAACAGCCCTCGTATCGAGGCAAACAAAATTTTTTTATTTACTTTGAACATTTTGTAGTACAATAAATAAAAAAGTTTTCAATTATTCTTTGCGTTTTCAAAGAAGAATTTTTTTAAAAAGGGTCCAAAAAACGGGTTTTAGATGAGAAGACCCCTTTAAGGTATTTGTCCAGTTTTTTTTTACGTAGACGTTTTGAAATTAATTAAAGAACACTTCTAGCTTTACGAGTTCCATAAAATAGCCGATTATTACCGGGAAGTAAGCGATTTAAAAACGATTGCGTGGAGCTTTCTAGGAATTTTTGAAGCTAACCATAAGATTAGCAGAACGGAAAAGTTAGTAATTACAAAGTAATTAAAATACATTGTTTGTTATTTTTTTTTCTTAATTATTTCTTGAAATTCCTCTCCCTAATAAATAACAAAGATATATGGACTTTAAAGTTTCAGAGTATAAATAGGGTAAGTTAAGCCCAGAACATTAGTCTTCTATAAACATGAAAGGACAACTAATCTTCAATACACTTCTGCTTGTAGCTCATTTGGGATTTACCATTTCGAATGGTTATCAACGAATAATCAATGGCAACTTTGCGGCTGCTAAACAATTTCCTTATCAAGTTGTTTACGATTATATTAATCTTTCAGATCCGCAAGAGCCTATGTGGGAACAAAAATGCGGCGGTACTTTGATATCCAAAAGAATAATCCTTACGGCAGCTCATTGTTTAGACGACCCAAGCATGTAAGAAAGCTTAAATATATCTCATATTTTTCCAGCAGTCCTCTTATACATATATAAAAAAACTTTAGCTACGCTCTTAAAATATACTTTGGAGCTGTGGACAAATCGAATAATAGCGAAGTCGGCCAGCAACAGTTGGTGGTCAAAAGAACTAGTTTTGTTATTCATAGTGAATACCATAAATGCAACAATGTAATTCATTGTAATGATATTGCACTCATTAAGCTTCCAATAGACGTGGCCTTTAATGAATACATAAGATCAGCGAAGTTGCCTCAACCGAATGTTGACTACGACTCGAGCGAAGCAATTGCCTCTGGTTGGGGGGCCGTTGGAGGTAAGTTTGATTTCTTACTTAAGAACTGTTCTAACTTTTTTATTACAACTAGTTCTGGCTAATGGCTCCAGGGTCTATCAGCCGAAATTAAAGTATTTCCGCACTTCCATTCTATCACATGCTGAATGCAAGGAATGGTATCAGAAAGGTGTTACCATGGAAATCGGATCCTCACAGATATGCATTGCTCAAAGTCAGGACGTATCATGCAATGGAGAATCAGGAGGACCTCTTGCTGTCAGGCATAAGGCGGACTTTGTCGTACTTGGCATTACATCTTATGGGTATAATAGTTGTCCACTAAATACTCCTACAGTGTATACTAGAGTAGCCTCCTATTTAAATTGGATCCATGAGAACGCTGGTCCCCACAATTTGGACGAGTGAAAAAATATTTCAAAACAAATAACCAAAAAATGAATCTTATATTTCCAAAAACATCCCGTTCACCATTCCTTAAGAGACTTTGGTTTCAATTTTTTAAAGCAAAAATGTCAAGATAAATACAACTGTGAAGGTATCTCTTGCCCTAGATGTTTTGGAAATTATTTGGAGAACCCTTTCAGCTTGACGAGTCCCATAAATTAGCCCCTTTCCTTTCTCTTCCTCCAAAGAAACGCTGAGAGCATTTGCACCAGGAAGTAAGCGACCTACAAGCGTTTGTTCGGGGCTTTCCAGGAATTTTCGAGGCGTAGCAACTGTTTGTGACATGTTTTGATTTGTGTTGTCGACGTTTACGAGCTTGTAACTCTTGCCAGGCCAGGGACTTAGACCTGGACTCGGTCTTGGACTTGGATTCGGAGTTGGACCTGGAGCTAGGCCCAGAGACTGGTCGCCACTCACTCGACACAGAATCGAAGTTGTTATCGATGACATTAATAGCGATTGGGGGGGCTTTCATCAATTACAAGGCTTTGTTGAGGACCAGCAAGCATCCACAACCACATCCAGCTCGGCCTACGCAGCGAAATTGTAAATTATTACAATGCAAATGATTTCCATATTGTAAATATGATGTGAGTGCTGATAAAGCAGCGGGCTGGCAAAAGGGAACCGCCTCTGCCTGTTGGCCAAGTTTGTGCAAACAAAAGTTCAACGCATTCAAAGTCAAGGCTTCGAGGTGGTCACAGTGGTGCAAGGTAGTGAGCTTTGTGCGAGAAATCTTTAATATACTTTCTATACACTTTTTTACCCGGTACCCATAGGGTACAAGGGTATTATAAGTTAGTGCCAACCGAGAATGTATGTAACAGGCAGAAGGAGAAATCTCCGACCCTATAAAGTATATATATTCTTGATCAGCGTCACCAGCCGAGTCGATTTAGACATGTCCGTCTGTCCGTCTGTCCGTCTGTCTGTCCGTGTGAGACAACAGAATTCAGAGACTATAAGAGCTAGAGTTACCAAATTTGGTGACAACATTGGAATTTGTTGCACGCAGATCAAGTTTGTTTTAAAATTTGGCCACGCCCACTTCCGCCCCCGAAAAAAATAAAAAACGGTATATTAGCTGTAGGCGTGATTTTCGACTTAAAGTAATTAGATAGACTTAATAGGAAGGCGATTGCGGACGTGCTCTGCAAATTTGAGTAAAATCGGATGATAAACATGGAAGTTATTAAACAATTAATGCTTTCATGCTCTCTCGCTCTATCGCACTGCTTAGGAATAATTTCGCGTGTCTGAGCACTTAGCTTTTGGGTGGCAGTAGCGAAAAAAAGTGTTGCGTGCTTGCGAGCGCAATATTAATTCGTAGGGCAGCTGCGTACAGCTGCAGAATTAGTCTTTTTTGAACGTTGCTCAACATGTTTTTAATAACATTTGACTTTATTTGTCAACTTTTTGTTTTTTCCATGTCCGTGTGCTATTTAATTTCACGGGCAATACTTTGGGTACCGGGTATCTCACAGTCGGTTACTCGACTGTAGCTTTCTCACTTGTTTTTAATATTGGGCATCCGCTTATTTCTGTTTCTTGCCAAGAATCTTGATGAGTAAGCATTTTACCAACGATCAACATCAAATTTTGGCGATTCTATATAGAAGTGTGACTTTAAATTTGTACTTGGGAATTTTAGGGGCACTTGGTAATTTTTTTGTATTTTTCTTGTACAAAATTTTTATAAAAACATTTTAAAATAATCGATTAGCTTCGTAAGCTTGATACCGTCTATATAAAAACTTCTTTATCAATTTTTAAGCTTTATATTTACAATTTAATTGGCTTTGCTTCCACTGTGCAGTTAAAGTAATTTTGCAAGTACCGTTTTGGGCTCGGATCTTGGCCTGACTTTTTGGGCTAAGTTCGGATCTGAGTTTGCGTTTGCTTTTTGGCTTTGGCTTTGGCTCTGGGTTTCGGTTTCCTTTGCCGCCTTGACCACGGCCAACTACCACCAACGACGTCGCCGGCAATCAAGTCAAGAAACCGCGCCGAACTGTATTAACTCTTGTCTCCGGCCAACTGTTGCCCCATTGCCAGCACTTTGCAAGTTTCCAAGTTTCCAGGCGCGCTGTGCCGTCTGCCGCTGCTGTCAGTTGGCATCTTCCTGTTTGCACAAACGTCACGTTCGAGTCACGTTTCCAACTGCCATCAATGGGGTGCCCGGGCACTTAGTCTCGCCCATAGCCGCAGTTGATGTTTCCCACAAATTTAAGGCCGCGTTCGCCATTCGCCAGTCGCAATTCGTATCTCAGAGTTCGCTGTTGGGTTCTGCTGGGCGCTGGCGTAACGCAACAATTTCGCAATCACCTGACAATGTGACAGGTAATAGTCGTGTCCAGCACACTAGACATTTGCATACTCATAGGCACGGGCACCGAATAGTCAACTGTGAAGTAATTTCGATGCCAGAGTGCCGAGCCGGGCGAGCATCAGATCGCATCGCATCGCCCGATGGTCACCTTCGGTCTGGAGCATACTGTGATAAGTAATTGCATTGCGTGCTCTGCAGAGAGAGAATCTCTAGCAAAGTTTAAAAATTAGTTATTCTTGTTAAATAATTTTTATTCTGCATACCCAAATTCAGCTCGATAGGTCAACTTTTAGTTTGATAATAAAACCAATTTTAACTTCCCTCCAAAAAATCGCCTAGTAGGCTATAATATATACACTATACACTAATTTAATTTTTTCTTTTTAAATATTTTTAATATTATTTCTAACGGCTTTGTTCTTAAGCTATTTAAACGAAGAAATTTTCTTTTTAAATTATGTTATTTAATGACATTTTCTCAAAGTGCTAACCAGCATTTGCTTCACACAATTTGGGCCATTGCCAAGCTAAAATCCAGAAAGTAAGGCCAGAGAAACGAAGGCGAACCGAGGCGAATCCATTCATGAAACGGGGCACCCGCCTAGGAAACCGAACCGACTCGCAGCCATATAAATTGCTGAGATTTCTCTTCCTTTGACTGCCTGCCTGCCTTGTTATTAAAAGTTCAACCCACATGAGAAGCAATTTGCAAACTGTTAGAACGAATAAATAGTTTAGCAGGGAGCAGGGATCTCGGGGTAAGTGGCACTTGGCCAGGAATTTGATAAGCTCGAGAGAGATGCATTTGCACCTGAATCCGAGTCGAGCATCAGGTCAGCCTTTTGGAATACAATACCGAAAGTGATTCCTTGGCTCAGGAAAAAAACTTTTCCTTTGCCCTGCCATTTGCCTCTCTTTCTCTTAACCTTTTTTTTTTGCAGGCTTTCCCTCGAAAAAAAGGTGCACTTTCGACCAGATTTATTCCAATGCCAAGCCTTTTTTCGCTCTTCTGCCTTTGACTCTTGGCATGTTTGCTCTTTGCTGATTATTTCTCTGATTAGGTTTATGGTTCATAAACCAGAAATTTCAATTCAAATCTGGAGAGGGGAAGAGGTAGAGATTTTAAATAAATTACAAGCCACGTTGTAGGCTAATTGTATGCAGAGGCAGCAGAAAAATACTAAATCTGCAAAAAGACACCTGTGGGATGTGGCTGCACACAAAGAAAATATGTCATGAATAGCAGGGAAATTGCTTAATATTCTAAGTTATTTTTACAAAAATTGCAAGCCTAAAAATATATATTTTATTGAGTCAACGGATTTATCTTTCTTTAATCATAATTTTATATTTTCACGTAGAAGGAATTTTTTTTTTTGGGTGTCCGTTTTGGGCTGGGTTCTTGTTGGCCACAAGTCTCCGGATTGGGTAAGCGACAGTTGCAATTTGCAATGCGCTTGTAAGATGCTTTCGCCAATCTTTTAATAAGAATCAAACACTAGACGAGAGAATTCAAAACCATTTCTCGTATATGAGCAGCAGTCCCCAAACTTATCGCTGATCGCACCGGTAGGTAGGTAGGCAGGCAGAGCTAGCTAGGTTACCACCACAAGATGGAGATTCGGGGCCTCACAGCCTGGTGGTGGTGGGCAGCACACCAGCTTCGACTTCAGCTACAAATCCAGCTCCTGCTCCAAGATAGCCAGCTCCCTGGCTCATTACAGTGTTGGCCTGGTCAGCGCGGCTTGGGTATGCCAATCATGCGTTCGGACCTAACTGCAATCCAGATTCAGTCTACTCTCTGGTGCTTACTCTTGGTTTATATACTCGGAAAAATCATTGGAAAAGTTTTTTTAAATATTAGGATTTGTTTGCTGACTTATTAAGGATTTGCCTTTAAATATTTGCAGGAAAAAACACAATTTCTAATACCAAAAATAATAAAATTTTAAAGGAGAAGTAATATAATTGCTTTCTCTTAACTTTTTACTTGCAAGTGAACCTCTTTTCTTATTTAAACTTTATAAAAACTAAAGGGTTTTCTGTTAATTTTTTGCTCAGTGCTTTTTCCCTTACCTCCCTCGCCCAATCTTGGCCAAAACAGAAGTTCTTGTCGCTTGTTCCTGTTAGCTGCTTGTTCGGCGTGGCCATTGAATATTTCAAATCGCAATCAGTTGGCAGGCATCGCACTCTCCGCTCCCGTTCTCGTTCCCGTACTGAGTCGCAGTCCCGGATCCCAGGCTACCGATCTGCACCTAGTCCCAGACGGCAGCGGGTGTACTCACTGCATTAGTTTCAATGCGCTTTAATTTATTAAAATATCAAATTTAAGTACATGCTCTGCGGCGGCTAGAACGGCAGCTCCGAGGTAGCCAATATTTGTGGCAGCTGCAATCGAGATTTGCGGGTGATTAGTGGCGGCTGAAATCGGAGAACCTTTTGGAGTCCGCACAAGAAGCCAGTGATAGATTGCCTTCTCCTTTGGGGGGCTAAAAGAAATTGAAATTGAATTCAGACTTTACTGGGAAATATTTTGAGCTTCGTTACGCTTTAAGCACAGAAGCAATGCGGTTTTTAATGAATTTAAAATTATCCGATGAAAGGCTTTGTAATTGTTTAAGTTTTTATACGTTTTTTAAATAATATTTTCCTCAATTTATAAATATAAATATTTATTTTTCTATGTGTCCCATGGTCCCATCGTATATCTTTTCAAATTTCCTATCAAAGCCATCGCTAAACTTACTCAAAGCCACATTTTCGCTGGTAAACGCTTTGCACTTTAGCCCAAGGAAGGCCTGACCCATATTTCGGGGGAATTTCTTTTGCAGGCCCAACTACGTGTATTAATTAAACCCTAAGGAATACCTTAAAAAGAAAAAACGAATATATTGGCAACACAAAGGAAACATAAATTTTCCAGCCAGACACTTTCCTGGCGAACTTGTCCCGGAATTATGCGATATTCAGCTTTTGGGCCCAGTCTCGATCCCGAACCAGAACGAGAACCGTTAGTATTTGGCTTTTGATGTTCGGCGCACAGAAACATTAACATAAATATGAGCGCGAGATAAGTGAGGAACACACCCAGAACGGTGTGTGTACGATCCACTGATGAGAAATGAAAATTTGCCAAAGGAGTTGGCAGAAGGAGGAGGAGCCGAGTCGAGCCGAGCTGAGCTGCAACTTGCCTCATTGACATGCGTTAGAAAACGACTTGCAACAGCAACACAAAGCCAGTGCAACTCCCAAAAGCAACTAGCAACAGCAAGTGCACGGGGAATAAATATTCGATATTATTGGAAAATTTTAAATTAATAATTCCCAGTTTATATAAATCTTTAATGCCTTAATCGTGTATTATTATTGTTCAAGGAGTTACCTTTAGGATGTATACATATATCAGAAAAGAAAAGAATTTTTGGGAAGTGTGTATCAGAAGAGATTTGTTTAATTCTGATTTGAATCATAAAATATCAAACCAATTTCAGAAATGCAACCTTTTATGTTTCTTTTGTTTCGGTGCATCAACCTATACAATGACAGCGATCGCTTTTTGGGCGTGATAGCGTCAAGTGGGCGTGGCAACAGCATCTGGCCAGAAAATCTGAATAGAGATGATCATAAACAAAATTTTCTTTTAGCGGTCAGAATGGAGTTTGGCGCTAACAGAGCCCAGGGAAGCGCAAAGAATCAACTGATTGTTGCTGGGGGAGTGGCCGCTATAAACGTCGGCAATACATTTGACACAGTGCGGCAACATGTGGCAGGCAACATAAGAAAATAATGTATAAAGTCTGAAGATAAAAAATAAAATCTAAAATTAATAAACAACTCGATCTTTTAAAAACAGATTATACATTTAAATGGGGGAATTATTAAAAAATTAAATAAAGATGTAAAATATTTGTATTTAATTTATCTTGTATTTATTAATACTTCATTAATAGACTTTAATGTTTTTATACTATTTTATTTTTTGTTTGCGGCTTAATCTAGTAAAGTTTGTGCCAAATATTATTTTGTAGTTGTTTCAAGAGCGAATCGACTGACAACCTGACTGTGTTGCAACTAGCCCTGAGCCCTAAGCCAGCGATTTCAAGGTGTGGAGATTGTGGCTTTTCGGCTGGAGCAAGATTTCCCTCTCTTGGGTTTTTTTTTCGGGCAATCAAATGGAGCCTCCTTGATGGCCGACTGCCTCGAGATGATGATGTTGCTGATGAGCTCTACGACAATGGGAATGTCTTGTTGCTGTTGCAAAGTTGCTCTGGCTCTGCCTCTGACTCTGGCTCTTGGCCGTGGCCGATGTTGATGGGCCAATGTTTCGGTCAGTTGCCGTGGCGAATCGCACTGCGATGCGCAACACGTTAAGGGTTTGCCCCCCGTCCTCCCCCTCGCAAAAGAGCGCGCAATTTATAAAATGTCTTAATTTTTGCGTTGCCATTCCCAGGCAGGAGCAACACCCAGAGAACACCAGCACCAGTCACAAAGGCAGCCAGCAACCAGCAACACCGGCAATATTCTGGCTAAAAGCGCCGCAGGAAAGCCGCCGCTGTCCGGCTTAAGCATCGACTCTAGAGATGAGTGCTGACTTGGTACATTTTCTGGGCAGGCCAAACACTTGAATTTGTTTATTTTCATTGCCAAATTGCATGGGGATCGTGACACGACACGGGCGGGGCTCCTCGCTGGCACGAGCTCGAAGCTCGAAGCCAGACCCTGGCCAGTTGGCTAAAATGACTGACGCTTGATGGCTGTCAGTTCGTCGGACAAGTTGTTGTTGTCGTCGTCATCAATTTTTGTACTTTTTGTTATTTTCCAAGCTCTTGCTGGCGATAAATTGCATTTTAAGCGTATTCCCTGGCATTATTATGACTTTATAAACTCTGCGGGCTTTATGCCCTCGCACAATGTGCACTTTGCATTTGTTGTAGCTGCTGCAACGCCTTTTGGCTGGAAAACCTTGGCTGGAAACCAGGCCCAGCGCGAGGTGTGAGCTATTTTTATATATATTTTGATTGGCAATGATGAAATGCACCATGCACTTGAGGGATCTCTCCGAGAAGGAGGAGTAGTCTCCAGTCCAGCTCCCTTTTGTTGGCCACTTCTCCGCTCTTAACAAGATAATTGCTTAATTTGATTAGCAATTGTTGCCGTTGTTAGCCAAGTTTGCTGCCGCTTCGGCTTCGGCTGCTGCTGCTGGCGGGGCGTGCAAATTGCTAACAATTTTGATATTTAAATTATTGAGCCTGTGTTGCCGGTCGTAGCAACAACAGCAACATGACAGCTCAATAAACATTCCATCAAGAATGGAGTGTAAAATCCAATTTTCATAAGTGGCCAAGGCAAGGAGGGAGACTACTGTCCTTAGCGACTCGTCCTTGCATAAATAAGCAGCTGCAGCTGCAATCGCGAAGTCCATCAGTCGCTTAGAACAGACGGCGGCCTTATTATGAAATGTTTTTTTTTTTTTATAAGTGAAGCTAATTTGTCAATTATTCAGCAGGTAAATAATTAGTCAGAAAATGAAAGGTGTTTGTTTGTATAACTTTTCATAACATTGTTTAGGTTTTTGTTAATTTTTAGCATGTTGCCTCTCTACCTGCCTTTTCTTCTGTATCTTTCATATAACATATTCTGGGAATTATCTCAAAAAACCCCCTTGGCCAATCTTCAACTTTCTTTTCTAACAAGCTTGTGGCTCTCTCACCTACATTTCGCCCGTCAGTCCATAATCCAGAGACCTCCTCGAACCCACCAGCAACTGCGGCAGCAACATTGTCGGCAATTAAAAGCCTTAAACGACGCTCAACGTTGAGCGATGAGCTCAAAGGATTGGTAGCGACACTCGAATGCTGTGTTTTTGCGATTGTCCGCCTGGTTTTTACCTCTTTTCTGGCCACTTTCGGTCTCGAAGATTGCCGCGGTTACCTTGCCAGCCGGCCCTTCACTCCGCTGCTGTTTATTTTCGCTTCTTTTTTTTTCTTCCACTGATTAATCACTTTGGCGCGTATAATAAATTAAAAATTTCAGCAATTTTGAAAGTCAATTAATCATCGAGAAGGCACTCTCTGTACCGGCCGATGTTGCTACCTTTTTTTAGCTGCTGCTGCCGTTGGGCAAGGCATAGACAACAGGCTACATCTTGGGGCACAGCAGCAACATCAGCGGACACAGCAGCAACATCCAACATCAGAGGTAGCAGCAGCAACAAGAGCCACCACGATGATGGCGACTCAAAAATGTCAGGCCATGACTACGCGCTGCACATTTTAGATGATGATGAAGTAGCCGGCAGATCGCTTCGGAGGCAGCAGCATCTTTGGGGTCCAGAGTCGCAGTCCCGACTTCTAGAGAGGATCGCCGTTTGGAGGTGTGGCCACGGGCCAGCCAGGGAGTCAGCCAAGCAGCCAGCCAGCCAGCAGTACTTTCCTCCTGGCCAGGGCGACATATTCTCCGGCATTTGATAAATGAATGTGAGGGTCAGTTTCGTTTCAGCTCCCGAACAACTTTCGAGATATACGAGCATTTGTCAGATAAAAGTGCAACGCCTTTCCCATTGTCAGCCACCGCCACCGAGTTTGAGTTGGCTTTAGGGATGTGCAGCTTTCGATAAGATATATCGAACGTATATCGTGTTTAATATTATTGTTATTTAATATGGGAATATGTAGGGTTGGGAAAATATTGATAGCATATGAAACACTTCAAAATTAGGAAACGATGAATGTTTTTGCCATATTTATAGAATATATCGAACTTATATCACTTAAAAATCGATAAATAAAATATTTAAAAATATTGAGTTTCTGGAAAAATATTAATGGAATAATATCTAAAATCAAAGTTTACTATAAATCGATTTCCGTTTCAAAATATCGATAAAACCGAATACACCATTTTTATTTATAATTAAATTTAAATTAAATATTTTTACCCATCGCTCTTTAATAAGGATGTAAATAATTAAATTAATGAAAATAAACAAACCAAAAGCTTGTAAATATTATATCCAATATATACCGAGTAACCTATCGAATTCAAATATTTCCCTGCCATCCCTAGATCGCCTCCAAGTTGTGTTTGCTTTTAGCCATAAAATATATAATGGCCCTGTATCGCAGAAAGCTGCGAGTGTTGAAACTTAAGTTTTAATTTAAGCGATACGAAGGGCGAGACCGACCAAGTCGGCGTCGGAGTCGACGCAACCGCCGACGTCCGAGTCGTGCACGAAATGAAGCCATTTTCATACTCGTATTTATGAATTTTGCCCCTTATCGAAAAACGCTTCAATTGGCCATCGAGTCGGGCCGGCAAATTAAATATGGGCAGTCATAAACGATACTGACAGGTTCGCGGGTAGGAGAGCAGATCCAGATCCAGATTCGGAGGAGGTTCAGGAGCAGAGGATCCAGGAATCGGAGTCTCAGTCGGCTTAGCTGAGTTATTAAGGCATCTTTATGGCCAATCTCAATGAGGTGTGAAGTGCAATCGTTGTTGGCCTTTTTATTAATACGCAAAAATATATTTTATTTGTTGTTACTGCCCGCGATCGCCTCGGATCGTCGCGGATGGGTCTGTTCCCGTGCAGGATTTGTGGCCTTTTTATGGGCCATTCTGGAAGGAGAGCCTTTTATGATATATACCCCCAGAATCTTTTGCTTATAGACTTGATTACCGTGACTCAGGATTGCTATTTAATGACTTAATAAATCCCGTATAAAAGTGCTGCTAAAACAGAGTCAGGTCACCGATGCCAGTTTAATTTTTCTGGAATTATATTCGCTGCACTGAGAATATAACCTATTTTTTAGGTTCCATAAAGATTGTATTATCTTTTAAGTAAGTATCTTTTAAGTAAGTTTTAAGACATGAGATTCTGGTGTTGCCTATAAAAATATATGGCTTACGGAGATGGGATGTATTTTATAGAACATTTTAGCATTTAACTTTTTACTTTACAGATATTTTCTTTGGCTTAAAACACCTTTAATGAAGAAAATCCTTAAAAAACATACGATTTGCTTCTTTAATTTTTTCCCCTGCACAGTGTACACTTTCCCCCTTCGACCTTATCTTATCCGGCCATCTGAGCATCGGTCCCAATCGCATCTCCGGCTGCATTTCGGCAATAATTCATATTTAAGGCGCTGATCCGCGCTGAGCCGCGAACTCTGAGCATCCCAGAGACCCTTGCCTCTGACAGCCGAGGTCGTTCACTTGTCGTCTTAATTAAGTGCGTGCAAAAAGTTGCCGCAACAGATTGCAAAAGCAGAAAAAGGAGAGAAAAAAGAGGTGCTTTTAAGGACATTTTGACTGCGGCGTCGCGGGCTGTCACTGAAATCCCATAAGCCGACAGCCAAGTTGTTTTATGGCCAACCGTGGGGGGAAGGGAACACTTAAATGCAGGTCACAGATGCAAATGTGACCGGCACTGCTGCTCGCTGCTCGTGCTGCCAATTATTTATTAACATATTTTCGCATTTGCATTTGCATTGGCATTGCCACTTGGCACTTTGCGCAATTAACAGAAAACTGTGTTGCCGTTTAATGGCCAACGTTGTCATACGTACACGTGTACCCTGCTAACGGTTTTGTGGTTTGTCTCTGTTTATTTTTGGGTTTTTTCGGGCCTAAACAAATGGTTCAAATGCCGTGACTTCCTGGCCATTTCTTTGGTGCATTTAAATTTGATTTTGGGAATTCCAAATTGAATTTCGGCTGCGCCAAGTGCCAAAGTATGGAGAAAAAAAAAAAATAATGCTACAGAGGGGAAATACGGGGTTTCCAATAAAAAAGGTTAAACATAAATAAATAGATATAGATAAATTATTAAAGAAATGGAAAATTGAATCTGATTGGAGAAATGCATTTTAAAGGCTGTATTATTAAGCAATATTTTATATACATCCATAGTCGTTCGGCCTCTTTTTATACGGAATTTCGCTGTACCGGCCCTCAATTTAGGTACGTTTTTGATTTACGAGCTAAAATGTTTTACTTTCACAACAAACAGAACTTTTTTAAATGCTTTTATCTACAGAATACAGAATTGATTAATTTTTAGCTTTGCATTCACGATTTTTAGCTTTGCATCCACGTTTTTTAACTTTCCAGTGTTTCTACAAATTTCTTAAAATTTTTCTCCCTGTGCATGGACGACCGCGAAATTCACGCCATAAGTAGAATGTGATTTTCTCGCGTTGCGGTTGCTGGTGGTGCCAATGTTGCCGATGCTGCTGCTGCTGCGGATGTTGCTGTTGTCGCGTGTTGCCTGGCTTGTTACGGTGCCCAAATATGAGCAACATCACGAGAATCGTGCGATTTGCCTTGCATATATTTTACAATCCCAATCCCGAGCCCAAAAAGCCCAATCGCAGGCCAATCCCAAAACCAAATCCAAATCGCAATCCGCAATTCCAGGCCGACAGGCAGGAACATCGGCAACGTCATTACCAAAGGGGCAGACCTTTCCTCCTGCGGCCTGCAGTCTCCCATCTCCTGTTAAATCCGAATCCGAATCCAAATCCGAGTCGAACTCAAAGCGAGAATCGTAATGAAGTTATTTGTCCTGCGGCCATGTGGAATCAACGCACATATCCTTTTTGGCAATTGCAATGCGCCTGTCGCATAAATCATTTGCCACTCGCATGAAATTGGGCATAAATTTGCTCCACTTTGGCTCCAAGGAGTCGTCGTGTTCGTCCCCCGAAAGCCCCTTTCTTTTTCTGCCCAAAATAAGTCGTCGGCCTAACGAATTTCCAGCTGGCAGAGAGGAGGAGCACATGGTTGTAGTCTCATATAGCCAGCGGGTGCCCAATCTCCCGGTTAGCGATGCGTGAGCCACGTGAAATGCAAATCCAACAGAGACTCGTGAGTTTATATCCGGCTTTCGGGGGTTAATTGGTGAAATTTTCAACAGATTGATTGGTTTGTAATTTGCAATCATTTTTAGGAATTTTATTTCCCATTTAATTAAGTTATTTATCTTCACCAAAAAGAGCTTATAATACGTAGCAAATTTTTAGAGAAAGCTAAGATAGAATCTTGCTTAGAAAACTTCCTTAAGATTTGTGCGGAATTTCTGGCACACTCCCATCTCTGTTCGCTTAAACTTTCCTTGGCCAAAAATTAGCAACCAATTCGGTTATTAAAACCGCATGAACAGGCAGACAATTGGCGCTGTTGGCGGAATGGAGATTGGTGAGCGAGGCAGGTGAGAGCGAGGCTAGCATGGCGGAGGAGCAAGAGCACCAGGAGGAACATACCCAGCTGGCCACAGCCAAGACCCAGACCCAGTTTCTCGCACTCTGTTACCGTTCCGTTTCGTACCTGCTGTGATAAATCAACGTGAGACTAATGCGCTCTTAACACGCGAATTATGATTTTGCAAATGATGTGAAGTGGGCCCAGAGCTCCTTCGAGTTCTTAGTTCCGAGTCGCTTGATTGCTTTATAATCGCCACGGTCTTTGGTGTCTTCGAGCACTCCACTGGCACTTAATTGCAGTTTAAAGATGGGAAAGTGACCCTTGAACTATTGGTAATTAGTTTCGAGACCGGCGGCGGCGCACAAGACAAAATCAACAGCAGATCAACACATGGGCTTGGCCAGGCCAAGACTCTCCGGACCGAACTGACCCAGTAAGGAGAACGTCTGGCATTTAACCCAGTTATTATGACTGCCATTTATAACCAGGAACGTGGTGGCTAGGCCTTTGGCTCCGTTCGATGGCTGTGTGGGTGTCCTTTTGACCCGCATGTCCTTTATGGCCAGCTCGTATGCCGTTGCCGTTGCTGTTGCTGCTGTTGTGGTGGCCATTCTGCGGTGCTGCCCTCTTTGTCCTCCCACCCCTCTTTATTGTCCTTTCGAGGTCGTCCTGGTCCAGGACCCAGCTCCGCTCCCCCGCTGGTCGATGGCAAATGCCACTGACAATGGCACAGTTTTGCATGCAATTGACTTTCACAGCTCGTTGCTTTTTACTGTCTGAATGGGAATGGCTATAAGGGATGGGTGTGTGGAGCTACAAGGGGCACAAAAAGGGGCAACGATGCTGGAAATGTGGGCCAGTCTCCCTGGCTGCTCTTGCTTATCGCTCCTGTCCTTGTTTTCCGATTTACATTTTCGGAAACTTATCATATTCTCAGTATGTATTAAAGGGGAATATTTTAAACAAAAAATTGCTCTGTTAAAGTAAATGCAATAATCAAAAATAAATTTTGATTTAATCGAAATTCGGAAAAGAGCTTTGCTTACTAAGCCTTAGCTCTTTAATTAAATATTTTATTTAGAATTTGTAAATTCTAATAAACTGTTATTTAGGTACCTAAACTTGAACTTGTTCTAATAAATAATATTCTATATATTAAGGAAACTTTCGAAATATATAATATTTAATATTATTATTGTAAGGACTAAGTTATCTGGACTTTCTCTTTTCAAGTAAATAATACATAGTGGGGAAAAATATTTCCTCTTATGTATAAAATAGTTTTTTAGGTTATTAAATTTTATTGACTATGATTTTTGGGCTTTCTCTTTCGAAAAAAATATTAGAGAAATATAATTCCTTTTATGCATTAAATAATTATAGAAACTATGCAATTTTCAATAATCTTCCTATTCTCCTTCTTATAAAAAAAATATATAAATATATCCAAGAGTATTTCTTTTAAATACTTAACAAAGTTTATATTTATTTCGTTATTTAACAAAAGAAACTATGTTTCCTTGATTTGCAAAGAGGAATTGGGAGGTCGAAACAAAACCAAAAATGTCGCCCGCATATTCCTTAACTCTTTCGCCATTGTTATCCCTACAACTACTACCAGGTTGTAGCCGGAGCATCCACCTGTAAGACAACGATTGTCTGCCGTTGTTTTACGCATGAATCATTCCGCATTTCGCATTCCCGCGCTGGAGCTTTATAAGCCGTCATTGAACCTGAAAATATGGCCAACACAATTCGCCATCATAAATATTTTATGCACTGTGCGCTTTTTCGTTTTCATTTTCGTTTTCATTTACATTTCCATTCATTGTTGTTGCTGCTGCTTTGGCTTTGCATACATTTTGTCATATGGGGAAGGGGTCTTCTGCTTTTGTTTTGTTATTTTTTGCAGTGGAGTGCCTATTAGGCTGCATATTTAAAAATATATGCAGGCGGGCATGAGGCCAAATACATAATACAAAGAGGAGCAAGGAGAACAAGGCTAACCCTTTTTTTTTATTTTGAATGCGAGTCGGCATATTTATGTAAAAATTATGCAATTTGCTGCCGTTCTAAGCGAGTGCGTGAGGGGTAGAGGAAGGTATATATGTATATATAGTCGGAAATCGGCTGAACCGAACTTAGCCAGTCAATCAAAAGGCTGACGTGCTCGTCACAGTTGTCGCAAAAGGACAACAGCAGGAGCAGCAGACTGCCAAGGAGCGCGAATTGCATCTTGCCAGAGCAATTTGCAAACCAAAATGTGTATTAAAATTTATGACGAGTGCAAGTCGAGGCAGTCGGACGACGAAGACGGACGCTGTCGGGGCTCCACCAAATGCAACTATGTTATTTATGTGGGCTTGTGGCTGGGAAATGGAGAGAGATGACTGCAAAAGTTTAGCAAGTCAAAGCGAGAAATGTGCTTGGGCAACACAACCGTCAGCCGTCAACAGAAATGCTACCTTAAATTCCTTTAAATGCCGAGGAATATCTTTAAGTTATAGAAGGGAATTTTAATCATTCCATATTGAGCTTAAAGAATATTTAGACAATATATTATATGAAATTTATAGTGTTGCCTCGAGGTATTAATTTTCAGCCAAAAATATGATGAGAAAACTTTGCCTTAATGTGTAACAAATTCCACAAGCTTTTGTTTTTTCGTCTTGTCTTCTGGTTAGCTCTCGATCAAGTGCCTTTTTTTCTTTATTGCGTCTATCCACTATCGATATATCGACTACATTCTCGATATATCGATCAAACTATCGATCGTTCTTAATACTATACAATTATTCTTATTTTAGTACTTTTAAATTTACATTAGTTTACAAATGATAATTAGATTACATTTTAAATAATATTTCAGAGAGGCAGTGGATTGCGCAATATAAGAAATTTTGTTATATTTAAGAAATTAGCGAAAGATTATACCCTAAAATATTTAAGAATATAAAAAATATATGAGTTCCTTCAGCTCTTTATGAATTTCCAAACAGCATAGCCCAAATTAAACTGCACAAATTGTCTGAACTTTTAAACAAATATTTTAAAAAATTCTTTAGCAATATTCTAGAACTTTTAGTTGTTAAATAAAATATCTTTCAACACTAGGAGATATGGGATATATGATTTAGTACCTGAGTATCTTGACAGTTGCAAAAAAATATTCAAACTTTCTTTAGCCCAAATTAAACTGCAGCCGAAAAAACAAGCCGCAGAAGTCTGGTAAATAATGCGATTTACATCTGCTTTACATATATTCCATTACCGCAAGAATATCAAATCCGACGGGCAGACAAGATCTGCTGGGATTGGATTGCATTATACTGCGCCTGCGCCATATAGGGCACTGATCATACATACTCCTCGCCATAGTCCGTACCCTTTCGGAGAACGTCAAAAATTAGCATCGGGTGAAACGAGATGGGCTGCCGGCTCCTCAGTTGCCTCGTCATCCTGGTCCTCATCGTCATGTGAAATTTTTGAATGCATTCGATCCCAGATCATCGATGGATTACAACCACTCCGAACACTGGCGAATTTGTATTGAAATTCATGTCTCTGTTAGCGAAAAATGCAGCATGTCGACATTGTTGCGATGATTGGCTTAACTTTCACCGGCAAATGTCGCCGCTCAGCGTTGTCGTGATGACTCGACAGTCCTCAGTCCCCAGTCCCAGTCGCAGTTCCAATCCCAGTCCCCCTTGGCCCCCTCCCGCGCTGTCATCCGTCAGGCAGGGCCAAAGCAAATTGTTAAGTTATTTGTAAATTTCATTGTACAGTGTACATTCAGTTGATTTCTGGGCAGAAGTCGCATGTGTACGCTCCCGGTCCTCGGTCTGGTATTTCATATGCAGCAACTGCGCATTTTCCATGCGGCCAAATCCTTTTGGCAAATTGTATATGCATCATAAAAACGCCACCGCTTCGAATTAAATAAATTTCACATTTTTGTATTCCCTGCCATGGGGTAGAGTTGGCTGTGAAGAGGAAGAAAATTCTAGGAACTAGGAACGATTGGAATAATAAATATGTTTAGCCAAATTGTATGGATTTAGTTTTTCAATGTTTTATAAAATTATTTTGGCTGAGCTTGTGTATTTTTGTAATAATAAAATCGTTTCTCCCACCTATTATCTTGGGAATAATAACTTCCATAAATAAAATCAACAATGCAGTGTCATAACCCAAATAAAATTAATCATAAAATTGACGAAAGTGAAATATCCTCAAGTCTTGGTTGTCATATAATTCCTTAACCTTTTATATTAAGAAATCTTAACTTTTTACAACAATTTATTATTCCTTTAACTATACCAACACCCCTTGAAGTCCCAACCCATTTTAATATCCCCAGTTATACACTCACCACTTGTTTATGTTTTCATTTGTGCCAAATAAAACCCTTTCATGTGCAGATTTTATGTTTGTGCCGCTTCAGGTTTTTCCTACCATTTCTCCTTTTTGTTTTCGTGTGTCTGGGTTCTGTGCCAGGATTCTTATATGCAAATTTATTGGCATTGTTTTCGGGGCGAGAGGGGGTTAAATGGGTCACGTGATGGGGAGTCGGATCGACTCGACGAGTCCTCTCTGACTCATTTGTACTCGCCTATTTGCATTGATGGCCCCCGTCGAATATGAGAGATGAAGGCGGCTGGGAATTAAAGTATCTATAGGCTATATATATACCCTTATGTATATGTGAGAGGCCCTTTGAACTTTGGACCCACTTTAAGCTCTGCCACTATCGGTGGCTTGCATGTGCCGGAGCACTTAAGGCAATTATCATGGCCATATTTGGCCCTGGTGCTGGTAGCCAAAAATGAACTGAAACTTAATTTCATTTATCTTATCCCCGGACCGCCCTAAGGGTCATGAGCAATATAATGCATATTGTGGCAGCTCCCAACAGCTGCTCCTGATAAAACTGCCAAGGGGGCCTGGGCCTTGGATGGTTATATGGATCTGGGAGCAGGGAGCTGGGAACACAGGGAGCTGGGAGCTGGATGGATGGAGGAAGTGCTGCGCCATGTGTGAGTGCTTCAATTTGCGTGTGCACAGGAAGGAAAATTATAGTTTTTATACATTTTAAAATGCATTTATAATAGGTTTGGGCTTAAGCTATCTGGGAGTATTAAAATTTAAATGAAACGCAGTTTGTTTGTACTTATTTCCTACTTTCTCTTGGTTAAGGGCTTAAATTCCACTAGGGTAAAATACATTTTGACCCTTAAAACATAGAACTTGTGATATTTCTATTAAAGGGTCCTCAATTACGACTTTAACTTAATTTATCATTTACACTTTGATTAAATACAAGTTAATAATAAAATTCTTGAACAGGTTTTTATTTTATTTTTCCCAGTGCAGCGTCTTGGGTCTCGGGATTGCAGCTACCAGAAAATGCTGCTCCTTCCTTCCTTTACCCCCTAAAGTGGAATGAAATTTGCGCTGTATGTAAAAATGTTATCGCGTTTGCTCCGACGCTTGTCGGAAAATATTCGACATATCCTACTAGCCGGGCATCCAGGAGGGAACCCACCTCCTGCCCACCACCCACTCGCCTCCCCTCCCCTACGTAATTGGGCCAACGCTGAACTGTGGCAACTGTAATTGTTTTGCTGTTGGATTTCGCGCTCCCCTCAGTCGCTCCACGAACGTAACAATAATTTTCCACTCTTTTGTTTAACATGTTCGAAAAACATTTGTGCCTTGCATGTTGATTTTCCAGCGCTTTTCCAGCCAGCTCGGGATGGGGGAAAAAGCAACACGCTCTGCCCGTATTTGACCTCCATTTCTCAGAGGCATTTGCACTGATTGCTGTTTGGTCACTGGCCACGGGGTTCCTCCAGCCGCGCTCCACATATTGATATATATCTCTTCCTCTCCCTGGATGATATCGGATCGGGAATCGGGGCTCCTCTCGGCACCTGTTTAATAACTCAATTTTATGGCCACGGCTACAGGTTGCTTTCCCCTCCCTACGAGCGGCTGTTTATTCATCTATGCTAGGTCCTGGCCTATCCTTGGGACGATTTGCGATTTTCTTTGTGTGATTAATGCGAGTTTCTATTCTGGCTAGCCGCATTCGTTGCCGAAAAATATTTCATAATTCATCGGCGAGGCATAAAAGTGTCCATAAAAAGTTTTATTACCATTTCTAAAATCCTGTTGCCAGTCGGCTAGAGACTACAGGCTAGAGGAGTTTCCATTCCCAGGTTCTCGTCTGGAGTCGGAGTCTGTGCCTGATTTGCTTATTAACGTGGCTCGAGTGTGTCATAAATTTCGGAGATAGATTTATGCAGCACACATTTCGCCCTCTCCATTTACTTTGTACCTGTATATGTCGGTTCGACATTCAATTTCCTGCCTGCCACATGGAATTCACCAAAAGACACTAACTTCCCCAGCCCGGAGATGAATGTGAGAAAGCGATTTGAGTGCCCAGAGCATCCAGTGCGTATACGCAATTTACTGATGCAAAAACAAGGCAGGAGTTGAACCGAAAAAGCTGGAAAAACAGAAACAGAAATCTCCGGAGAGCTATTTCCAAATGCAAAGAGTCATGGCCAAGCGAATCGAATGCAAAGACATTGCCATAACTCATTCAAACGACACACGGCACTCAAACGATCGATGACAACGGCGAACAAACAGCCGCCAGAGGATTCTCAAAATCTAAAGGAACACTGAGAAACATTCAGAAAAAAAACTGGAAGAAATTATGGGTTTTTTTCAGTATTCTTACTTCTTAATAAGTTCTACAACTTATGGAGAATTACACGCAAAATCATGAAGAAACTGGAGCCTTGAAAAGGGGAATCTTTTGGAATAAAGAGTTTAACAATTAAAGTTTCTGAAGTGAATTAATTTATTTATTAAATTTATTATTTCGTTTTAAATTAATTTTCTCTGACTGCAACTAAAAGTGGCCCTGGGGTCAGAGCTGGCATCGATGGATTGGCGATCTCCACGATCGCCGCTGGCAAATGTGCGATCGGGGATCACTCAAGGCGGATTTCTGTGTCCCCAGCTCCCTCGCTCTCTCTGGGCAATAAATTTGTTCTGCATTTGTAATTTCTATTTTACAACCGGCTCTGCTCTGCTCCTAGGAGCCATCCGTTCCGATCCGATCCGATCCGTTCCAAGCGGCGTATGAGTGATATATAAGCGGAGATGGACGTATGCTCGCTTGGCGGGGGAAATCGATAATCTATCCATCAGATTATATAACATCCTTGGCCATCAAATACGGTTTGCGAGCATATTTATGCATGTGCAACGCGTCGCATGAGCGATGCTTATTTAATGGCCCATTGCATTTGCATTTGGGCCGTTAGATTCTTACATTTTAACATTTTTCCGCCATATGTCTGCATATTTAATGCCCTCCGCATTTGACTGATTCGCCGAGTGGGCGTGGTCGGCTCGAAATTTATGCATTTTTCAATGCCATTACTCAGCTGCGGGTCCCGCGGCGATTCTCTGTGATTCGGCGATTCAGCGATTCGGTGATCCGGCCTGGTGTGTGATACAGACAGACCCCTACTGTCGTAATTCTTGGGCTAAATGCTACCAAATTAGTTTGGAATTATCTTGCAAAAAAAATCGCCTGCTGCCGTTGCGGCGACTGCAGCTTTGACCGCCTTTTTATTGCCATTTATGAGCACAAATTATTTATTATTTGCTGCTTAATTTGCTTCCGAGCTACGAGTGTTGGTTTGCTTACGACTTGGCCTCGAGCGATTTTTGTTTCAGAAAACGCGACCCACAAATGCCGTTTGCATGCAGCGGCTAGGAATGAATACCAGGTGGTAATTGCCACCAAATCGTGTCTAATTATGCCAGGTGATATTTGTAAGACAGTGCTGCTAGGAAAGATCGCTATGCTTACTGTTTTTTTATTTTAAAATTTAAGGTTTAACGATGATTTTAGTTTATCAAATTTTTATGTGAAATTTTGGGTGTATTGATGAGAACATTTCCACAGTACCATAGATCTGCTTTTAAAAATCGATACCATTTAAATTTATCTATAGTTAATTTGATATTACAAGATTATCGATGACAAACTAAATAATATATCTTTAAAGTTTATAAACTATCTTGTTTAATAAATGTAAATATGCTAAATTACTTTCTACTAAGTATTTAAATATTTTAATATTTATCCATTTGTGTTAAACGATATTTTCGATAGCTGCTCCTTATCGATTTTCTTTTTAATACTTAACTTTTTATTTCAACAACATATTTATTATAAAAAGCTTCAGATGGCTTTATGGATAATTTAAAATTACTTTCTTCTAGGTATGTAAGTTTCCCAATATCTCGATATTTGTTTAAAGCGATATTTTCGATAACCTAGCTTGATCGATATGTTTCAATACCATTCTCATCATTTTTCAATTCTTCTCCCTACAAAATCGTTGGCCAAATTACATTTCCGATTGATTGTCCATCAAAATGTACTTCAAAGGCACCAGCCCTTGGGCCATTCAAATAAATATGCTGGCGAAGCAGCCGTTGCAGACTTTTGGCAAGCACTGTCGTTGGCCCATAGTTCTGGCAAGCAGAAAACAAGATTTATTTACGAGTCCGGGTTCCGTTTTGCAGATCGAAGGCGAAAAATTCAATAAAACTGAACTGAAACTTCTGAAACTAGCTTCCGGGCTTTTTGTTTCTGCTCCGCCGCTGATTCTCCTTTGTTTTTCGGCCAGCTTGTTGTGTGCTTTTTGCCACCAACTGTGGCTGGCATTTTTATTGTGGCTGCCGCATGGCTCTTGATAGCCTTGTGATTTCAGTTTTTATTCTTCGCTTTTTTTTTTTTTTTTTTCTTTTTTTGAGAGATTTGCGCCGCTTTGTCGGCCATGATAAATACACAAACGATTTTCAGGTTTCTCGGCCGGTGGCCGCAGGACAAAAATGCCAAAGCCTTGGCCATGTTTCAGTTTTGTTTTCGGTTTCAGTTGCAGTCTCAGCTGAGTCAACACACTCATTGGCACTCAATGAGAAGCCGCATCCGCGGCAAATATTTTACATTAGAGCCCAGGCCAGGCCAAGCTGTGACAGTAAACAGGCAGCAGTCAGCAGGGAAAAGGGCCAAAACCCGAGTGGCCCGGGTTAAGACCACACCTCGACTGCCACTCCGCGACAATTCATCAAGCAGCAAGACAGCAAATGAGCAGCGGGGGTCGTCCGCCGTTGACACTGACATACAGGTTGGCTCGTCGTCATGGTCTTCCCATCGTCATCGCATCTGAGAATCTCCTCCTTGGGCCAACGCCATCGCTCTCTCTCTCTCTGGGGCCAACTCCAACTGAGTGATGACCGCGACAATGGCGAAAACGAAAGCACAGAGACGGTGCGATCAAAACTTCCTGGAAATTAATTAAATATCTAACTGCCGGGGACTCACACTCGAAGAAATGTGAGTTTACTCAAGAGGTGCACTGAGGAAAACAAGGGGAATACTGCCTCAAATAATGCCAGAATATTTATAAATAGGAAAAGTGAGTGGAATTTGATTTTTTATAATTTATTACTAATTAATTCGTAGGGAACAGTGAGCTTCGATTTGATTTTCCTATGAGTTTTTGTTGTAGATATTTATTTAGATTTTTTTAAATTGTTTTCTCAACTATTTTAAACTTTATTTTTAAAGTTTTTACGTGTGTAAAACATAGAGCTTAGGTACTCCTTCCATTTTCCACAGGCTCTAACGAAGGCTCCTAGTGGGCCCCCGTCTGGCAGGTCTGGTCAATAATTATCGACGCTTATCAAAGACACCGTTACAGATGCTCGCACATGGACAGAGAGGCGCTGCCTGGCAGAAGCAACAGTGGCAATGGCCAAGTCCAAGTCCATGGAGATGGCGATGTGGCAGTACCTCTGCGGAGGAGCCAAGTCGGCAGCCCACCAAGTATGGTCAGTGGATATGTGCCTAGACTGGAATGCCGGCCTGCTCCTAGAGAGGCTGCGGCTAGCTCCGACTCCTAGTCCCAGGCCCAGGCCAAGATGCAACTCCCGTCGGCTCATGCTCCCTAGCCTTTGTTCATTTCGGTGCGGTGCAATTAATATTCAACGCCGTTGGCTGATCATAATTTACGTGCTGAGTTTACGATGCGACTGCATCTCCACTGTCCACCCAGCCGATGGTCACACGGAAAGAAATGCAGCTTGGTGTTAATTTAATTAAGTTAATTTAGTTAAGAAGGATTTAAAAATATTTAATTGTTTGGGAATCCAAGATATAATACCTAAATAAAAATAAATACTTAAATAATGATTTTAATTTGACTTTAATTGGGTTAATTAAGACCAAATATTAAAGCAAATATATCCCATTTTCTCCCTGTGTCTCCGTTTACTAACCTCCACTGCGTCTTTTTGGCTGGGGAAGGCGTTGCCGCCGCCTGCAAAAGGGGGCGTTCATACATGGACCCGGTGGAGAACTAGCTCGACATCGACATCGACAAAAGGGCATTCTATTTACATTGCTCACAGAAGAACGCTCCTCTGCACGTGTTCCTTGGCCAAGTCATAGCTGGGGGCCAGGAGCTGCTCAGCCAGAGCTTGGCTGGCTTGGAATTAATTCCCCGCCGACCTGCTGCCCGACCTCCTTATACATCAAACTTAGCCTTGGGGGTCACTCGAGTCAATAAAAGTCAGCGGCCAAGTTTGGGCAAGCTGCAAACTCCAACTCCAACTCCAATTCCAATTTCGATACCAATTCCGTTTGCCATTCCTTGAATTGAATTGAATTTCGGTAATTGACAAACATTGGCATTCGCCTGACAATTCCATCCGCCGTCCGCTCTGCTAATTGAGAGTGGCCATCGCGATATGCAATATCCGTCGGTCGTCAGTCTGCTCAGCCTGGCCGCTGGCCCATTTATGAGGCGGCGAAATAGGGTTAAGAGTGACACCCCAGAGACCTACATATTCCAAATCCAAATCCAAAACCGAATCGGAGCCTGCAACTGATTTGCATTTCGGCCTAACGACTCCGATGGAGGGCAGTTGCCGGCGACGAGGAGGAGGATTGGGAGCACCAGTTGGCAGTTGCATTTCACATGGATTTATGCAAGCCATTCGCACCGCCTTGCCATTTCATTTTGGGCTCCGACCACGGCGGTTATCACCCCTGATCGTTGGGCCTTCGAGTTTTAGAGCTTAGAGCTGTCTAAAAAGATTTTTTTAAGGCGAAATTGGCTTGACAATTGTATTTTAAGGCTGTTAAAAAATATTATATGCCAAAATTTTTTACAGTTACTTTTTTGAGAAGGATTTTTCAAAAATTTTTTTGTATTTATAAGAGTTACCTATTTTATAGAAAGGGTTTTAATAAGTTTTATATTTTTATTCCGAGAAAGTAGTGTATAGAATTATAATTGTATTTATTATACTTTATTTATTTTTGAACATAGATCTCTTTTTTAAATTTTCTTCTATTTTTGGCATTATAAAAGTATTTTAAAGTTTTGACAATATAACAATATAATCATTTGCATAAAAAATCAACAAATTCTGATTTAAAATATTGAAAAATTCCTTGTACTCATTATTCTTTATTTAATTTATTTATTTATTTATTCTTTATTTGATTTTTGATATCCTACATATTTTGTAGTTTTCTCCTCATTTATTTGGCATCATAAAATTTTTGCCACCACTGACAAGGCCTGGCCTTTGCGTTTCTGGGTCTTTGGGGAGCCGCAGAACTGGCGAACCGAGAGCCCAGATCCGAGAGTCATTAAAATATATGACACCCACAGATCGGCGATGCATCTGCGGCCCTCATCGCTGCGGCCTCTCTTTCGCTCACCTGTCCGCCAGCCTAATTAGACACACACGTGCGGTCTCTTTCTGGAGTACACAGTGGAGTGGTTCTGGCCTTTCCCGCTCCTTTTTGGCCCGGCTTTCTTCGTGTGTGGTCCAATTAATTTTTCGGATAGAGCAATCAACAAGTTTTTTTTTCTTTTTCCTCTTGCGGCCTTTATGGCTGTTGTTCAACATGTTGCAGGTCAATTTGTTGGCCGCTTGTCCCTGGTCCTCGGGAGATGCGATGCTTTTCGGGTCCCAAAATCCCCAAACGCCGTGTGTGGTCCGGGTCTTAGAAGGCTTGAAAAGGTTTCTCAATTAGAAGTTGGCCTGTGTGTCTTTGGCTGTGTGTCATAATCATTAATTAGCCAGAATTTGGCCTCGCTTTGACACTTTGCTGGCTGCGGATTTGCCTTTTTTGGCCTTTTCCGCGTTTTCCTTATTTGTGATTGCATTTCCCTGCGGTTGTTCTTCGCTCCTTGGCACGTTCGACTCTTAATTAATTTGATGGCACATACGAGCTGGAGCTCGACTTGGAGTACGAGCGAGTGCATACATAAATACGGCCTCCTGCCACGTTTGTTTGGCCCAAATTTGACGCTCGCGGCTTTGGCTAATTAGCAAAGTGTGCCTGCAGTTGCAGGCTGAGTTTTCAGCTTCGGTTTGGTTTTCTGCTTTGAGCCACGGGGTCGCACACAGAGAGTGTGGCACAAATTTACGGCTGTTTTCCAGCTGCAGCTGCCAAATGCAAATTGGCCAAGACGCAAGACAGCGACGAGACCACGGCCTGATGATGATGTTAGCCTTGTGCAGCGCAGAGGCTTTTACTTCAATTAGCTGAAATTAGGTGGCAAAGAAACAGGATGTCAAAGAAAGAGAGGAAACGGGAATATTTGTTTTCAGGTGGGAGAATTCTTACAAGATATAATACTATATAAATGATATTAAGTGCCTTAAAGTTTTCTTTAACATTTTAAAATGGATTAAGGTCTGAGTAAAAATGTTGCATTATATTTGGTTTTGTTAACCTTTAATACAAAATATTTAGAGTAAATATACTTAATTGATTAGTTTGATTTTTAAGTAAGAAAAACAAGAGAAAACTTTTCTTTAAGAAAACGAATAATTTTAAGTTCTAAGAGGTTAGAAACCATAGAAAATCAAGCTGAAGAATTATTATTTCTTCGAGTGCACAAAACAAACTCTTCCCGGAATAACAGACTCCTCCTCCCTTTCATCCACCTCACTTACCTCTCCCTAGAGCCTTCCGAGGACTGTCAGCTCTTGTCTATCTCAAAAATGGCAACTGTGCGCCGGAAGTGAATGTGTGTTAGATTTTTCAATGCAAGTGCAATGAGAGCGTAAATGCTTCGCACACACACAAGCTCCCCGGAGTGGTCTATACTCGGTAAGCCCCCGGTAACAGCTAGTAATCCCCCCCTGGAACAGAACAGAACAGGAAGAATGGCCAGACATGACACACTCGTATATCTATGTAAATGCCGGCGAGCGAGGTGTGCGAAATGTATTTCTGGCCGACGAAATAGATTCGCAAATTTTATGCAGCGGCAGCAGGAGCCCTGGGAGCTGGGAGCTGCAACTCCCGCTTGGGGAATATATACTCCTGGAATGGAGAAGGTAGAGAAGCACTTTTACACCCGCGACCGTTGCAAATAAAAAATAGGAGAAATAATCGAGGCTTGCAGCAGTTGCTGCTGCTGCTGCTGCTGCTGCTGCTGCTCGGAATAAATTGCCATGTTGTTACAATTTCTTCGTGTTGCCGGCATAAATTTAGGAGCCTTAAAACGGAACGGATGCAGGTATTGCCAGCCAGGCTCCCTACGCATCGCCAAACAGAGAAAAAATGGGTTTAACTAAGCATAGTTTCCACTTGAGATACTTAAATATCTTTTAAGAAAAATGCCAGAAGAAGTGCTTGTTTTTCACAACACTTTTTAGATAAAATACCTCATATTTCTTTTAACTAATATATTTTAAAATATTTCTCAGTGCATCTCCTCGAGGTGCTGAGCTGAACATGCAAATAATTAATAGCATTATAAGATGCACTCACGAAATCGCGCACAACATCGTCGGGCGTTGTAATAACTCAGGGGCAGGCCTGGGTTCCCAAGGCAGACCAAACCTAAATCCAAATCCGATTCCCAACCCGAATCCTCGTCGAGTTCCAGATTGTCTCGCTCTAAGGACAAGGACAATAAGTGTTTGCGAAAGCCAAATAGTCACGCTCCCAGCCTGGACCTGGCCTAGGAAATTACATAACCCGGCGAAGGTGTTAATGCAAATCCCCCAATATGCTAATGAGTCCGATGGCACAAAAGGATTTCGGCCAAAGGCCGATGGCTGATGGTCGACACATGGTGCTGGAGCCGGAGCCAGAGCCTGAGCCGGTGGCAAACATAATTGCCACAGCACGTAGCACGTAGCTTTTGGCTTTCGGCTTTTGAGGTCAGCGAACCGCGCACAAATTGAAGACAATCAATGCAGCGGCGGCTCTGACATTGATTTATGAACTCTTGGAAAATTAGGTAAGACCATTTATGGCCAGTGCCTCTGCACTGCATTTCCAAAAAATAAGGAAACCAAATAATAAAAAACCACAAGAAATTCACTCCAAAAATGTGACAGAAGTGAAGGGTTTCTGACCCAGGCCATATCGCTTTCTAAAAGCCAACACCAGGAATTAATTTCCAGAGCAGAACTCTTTGTAGAAATCCATAAGCCATTGCATAACTCAATGGGAGAGAAAAATAATAATAATAATGATGATCAACTTATTAATAAAGTTCAATAACCGCTGCCATATACAGATGCTGAGCCAAATACCTGTGTGAAGCATATAAAAAAATAAGAAATAAAAATATAAGCAACAGCAAAGGCGATTCATTACCATCATTACCAAAAACGAGTTAAAATTGTGGCGAAAAAATTGCATAATTTGTGTGACATTGACTGCGGCGACTGCTTGGCCGCCAATAAAATGTCGTTTGCCGGCGAATAAATGCGGAATGCATCCGTCGCAGCCAGTGCCAGTGCCACGCTGACATCAATAAAATATATATTCATTTTTATAAAAATGCACGAATTTTAATTAATTGATAAATTCGGTAAAGAGCACAACTCGGACGACACTAAAAGGTCCCGCCTGAAACGAGGGAGAGGGGACAGAAGTGCGGCTGTCAATTACGAGCATGTCGACGACGACGACGACTCCTCGGACGACGTATATTCCCAAGCCGGGATGCAACTCCCGCTTCTTCCAATGATCTCCGAAAGGGTATGGTGAATAAATCTTTTATTTTGTGAAGGATCTGAGGAAATTCTTAACTTATATTAGTAAGGAAATGGTTTTTATTTCTTTTTCAAAATTGTAATGTGTTTGTTTTTTAATTTTTTGGAAAAAAAAAGGTTTATCATTTTCCGTATAACTTAAGCAACCTTTTAATAAGATCAATATTTATTAAACAGTGTGGATTTTTGCGTACCAAATATAGGAAATACTTCAAAAATTATCGCTTATTGTAAAGAGAACCCAACATTTTAGTTTGAATGCTGGAACATAGAGCCACGAATTTCTGACAGGATCTAAAAGATTTCACAGATATTAAGAGGAAGGAAACTCTATAAATATGTATTTATTTATGTTTAAAATTTCTTAAAAGAGTACTTATAACTTCAGTTTGTTAAAATCACATCTTCTTTCTGTTTTTGTTTATTTTTTTGCCCATCTTGTTTGCGGCTTCTGACGTTGTTGGGGCGTTAATATTCATGAATCGAAATAATTTGACAGTTCGGGGCAACATGCGAGTATGCCAGAGCGCCCATCGATATTTATGCTGCGGCTTTCAGTGCTTTCTGGCTTTCAGGCTCTCTTGGCCCGCTGTTTTTACTGTTTTTGCCCGACTTCAGTTGGGCCTCGGTGGCTGTCAGTGGAACTGCGTGAGGCGTTGGTGAAAAGTACTCGAAATAATTGACAGCTGTGGCTGCCTTTTTTGTTGCCGTGCCGGCTGCCCGTCTTTCGCTTTTAATTGTAGAATTTTTATGGCTCCCGTGGCTCGTCAGTCCGTCGATCTGTTGTCAGTCGAGGGCCCCCAACCTTGATTACTTGGCCTGGTCAGTCATTAAGTCATCGCTGGATAGGAATCGAATCGAAGATCTCGCTACAGCCTGGGTTAATCCTGGGATTGCGAATCTTTTATGGAAGCATAAACTTGCGTCGAAGCTGGACTTTGATGTGGAACTCTAATCAAACAATAAAAGTTTCGCTTATCTAAGGCTCGAATGGGTTTCGAATGAAGCTCACGCATTAAACACTAAGGAATGCAATTGCATTTTAGGCTCGCAAATGTCGAGCGTTACTTTTACGATAATGGAATAGATCTGAAAAGGCACTTAGACAGCCAGATCATCAAGGAAGAGATTCTCGAAGAGATTCTCAAAGAGATAAGATCAGGACAGAGCCCTAACAAGGGGGGATACATAGTCAGAGTGTAGTTTCTCTTCATTTTTTAATTTCTATCAAGCCTTGATTGAGTGATAAATTATTAATCAAAATATTTTTGAGAACAGATGCAGCGTTTTTCTTTGAAAGAAATATATTATTATTAACTATATTACCCAAATATATTTATAAAAATTATATATAGGAGAATATATATTTTTTAATGTGTAGAACACGGTTGATAGCAAAGGAGGGCAATCTTATTTTAAGATCAGAAATGTTGAGCTTTACTTTTACGATAATGGAAGAGATCTGCAAAGATACTTGGACGACAATAAGATTAGGAAGGAGTCTAGCGAGGATATAGCCTTAAAATATTACTTATAGCGGGTGTAAAATCAGCAAATTTTATTAATTTACACATTAGAACTTAGCCAAGAAAAATTTAACAAAACTAAAGATACAACTATTGACAGTTCCCATCTCATAAAAAATTACTTTACCTAAATATATTTAATTTCAACCACATTACCTGATCCAATTACCTCTGTAACCTCATGCCATGTGAATCCATATTCTTTCCCCCTATAATGCCTGAAATAATTCAATTTTCGTGACAAAATTTGGCCCGAAATGAGCTTAGTTAAACACATAATTGATTGCAATTGGGGGCCTCCCCTTTTTCGGTTTCCCAACCAATCATATTTCCATTGCCATTACCCAAGAGCATCTCCCTCTTTGCAAAACCAAGCAAATGAATTGAAGTTTAGTCGAAAAGTTGACAGGAGGCAGTTGGCCAGCTGTTGCTCCTTCTGCTGCCGCTCATCTCGCAGTAATTGTAATTGTTTTAATGAATTCGTTGCGGTTTTGCGCAATTTGCATGCAACTTTTTCATTACAAGACCAGCGACGTGTGTTTCGGTTTCGGTTCCTGTTTCGGTTTCTGTTTCCGTTTGTCACCGGCAAGGTAGCCCGTCATGTTGACTGACCTGCGCCGAGTTGAGTTGAGTTGAGCTGCCAAAACGAGCTGCACACGCAAATTGCTAATTGAATTTAAATTGCACTTTAATTTGATGAGCGGCCCCGAGATGATAAATTGTGCAAACGCTTGCCAAAGCTCCGACCGCAACAATCGAGAGCGAATTAAGGCTTCGACATGCCACTTTCACTCTGCCATGACGGCTGTCATCTGGGAGGGAGGGTCAGGCATTTCACCTGAAACCCTGCATTATCTCCTATTTGGAAGCGAAGCACTTGGAAAAATTGCTAATATATAAAAATAACAAAAATCTAGTGTTGAATGTAAGCTTTGAGATTTTGACTGCGGCTATAAATCCTTTCAGTAAATAAAGTAAATAAAGAAACTTAAGTTGAATGTGCTGGACTATGAAATACCCGGTCACCAAAGTTTTGTGAGTTAAATTAAAGAATAAATTAACATGAATATAATATGATATAATATTTATAAGGAAGATGTGGCAAAGGTTCAAGAGTTATTTATTAATAACTACCAAGTTCATCCATCAATAAAACTTTAGCATATTCCAGAACTTAAATTCCATCTTTTATAAAAAATAAAAATGTCATCTAAAAATCCACAAAATATTTACCATATTAAATCAGATTTTCTCTCCCTGCACCACCCATTTCACGGGGGAGTCGCCTCCGCCTACGACCACATTTCGCTCTCATAAATTGCAACCTATTTAAAGTGGGCAACGGTGGCAGCGGCAACACAAAACTCGCTTCAACTGGCCGCTGCTGCCGAATGCCATAATTTTTAGCTCTAATTGCGACACTGCGAAAAGGGGACTCGGGATCGGGATCGGGAAAGGAGCCCAGACTGGTCCCAGTCAATTTAGCTATTTTCGCGTTTATTTTTCATTTAATGAAATTACAATAAACGCCCGTCGCATGCAAAAGAGCGAGCCACAAAGGAGAGCGAGCAGGGGAGTGCTGACGAGGTGGGTGCACTGCATCCACATATATGGCCGCATGAGCAGTTGCCACCACAAAGCGTCCATTAGTGCGTTGGCGTCGTTCCAGACTTGGCTTTGCTTTGCTTTCATTTGCTTTGGCTTTTGCCTCAGCCGTGCTTTACTTAGGGGCACTGGGAGAAAGGCTTGCCCAATATTTTAAATTAATTTTAAGATATTAAAAAATATTTTTTACTAATTAGATTGTATACCTTCGAACTTTAACATATTTTAAATATTTTATTTGCATTAATAGGTAAACAAATAATTGCTGACTTAAGGCTTCCAAGGAAGCCTTTCCAGGACACCTTAAATAATTTATTTAAAAATTTTCCCAAGTGCCTTTTAGTTAGGAAAACTCTACTTTAAGTTTACCTACCTTTCGCTGGGTTTTCTCGCCAACTTAGAGACTCATACTCAGACTTACTTGTATGAGGTAATCCCCATTATTAGCGCAATTAGTGCAACCGCCTCGGCCTGAAAGCGGCATTGTTGGTCCCTGAGTTATGTACCCACACTCATTTAGCGAAATGCCAATGTGTTTAGCACTGATTGGGAGTGCTGAGTGCCGAGTGCAGAGTCCATTGAATGGGCCTCTTGTCGAGAAGAGATGCCAAAGGATCGGGGATTTGATTCGATTCGATTTGATTGAAAGTGCGGCGTGGGGTGAGCCCAGCTGAGCTGCACTCTGCGCGGTCAAAGACTCTGCGCCCAGATTAATTGCAGCTCTCGGTGCAGGCCTACTGGTTATGGCGAATTAGAGCGAATGTTCGCCGGTTAATTATCAGTATTATTCGCCATCAGGTTAATCGCCTCTCATACGGAACTAACGACCCGTAATAGTTCATAATTCGCTCCGATGGCAAGCGGACACCTGCTCGATGCTCGGGACGGGACTCGGGCATTAACATTCCGGTGGCTCACATCGCACTCGCTCCTGGGCTTTTGGCCATCCATTCCATATCCTCCCAGCCATCGAGTACGAGCCATGTGCCGCGCATTGGAATACCAAAAGGCTGGCCACCGCAATTACAAGCTGCTCCTGACAGCCGGCGCTACGTGACACAGCCCGCAAGGAGGCGAAATGGAAACACCTGTTGCGGTGGCCACCGATGGGAGCAACTCCACCTCCACCTCAAACTCCTCGCCAGAAATCAGCAGCAGCAGTGGCGACCCACGCCGATGTCCGTTAATCGCCCGCCGCACCGCATAACTTGTTGGCGCTGACAACGACAACGGGATTTTGAACACTGATAAAAGGCGACGGTTCGCCTCGCTCCTGCCGAGGGGTTGGGTGAGGAGTAAGGTGCTGGCGGTGCTGGCAGTGCTGCGGTGGCGGAGCTGGGAAATCAAGAAAACCATATTTAATAAAATGACAGTGGCTGTCAGACGCCGTCACAAGAAATACATTTTGCCGGCTAGTTGCACTGGAAAAATAAATGAATTGTAAGAGAAGGAACTTTGCCTTTTCAATAATTTATTTCTAGAAAAAGGAGAGTAGTTTTGAGGGTCGCTGCCCTAGATATAAATTAGTCCTGGCATCTTTAATTACTTTTAAAAATATTTAGTTGTAAATCTTCTTAAAACAAGCAAGGAAGCTAACTTTGGAAAGCCGAAGTTTACATACCCATGCAGATTGCTTATTTAGGCATAAAAAAGGCTTATAGAATTATAAAATTTTCAAAATTGGAAACAATTTGTATTTATTGTTTTTGGATTTGATTGTAAATAATTTAAATTTTAATGGCGATTCGGAAAATATTCGACTTTTGGCTATAACTTTCTTATTGGCTATAAGAGGCTTTCAAGAAGACCTCAAATTCGCGCATTTTTGGATTATGAAATTAATTCGAAAAACAAGATATCTTTTTTGGACAAACAAGAAAGGCGTCCAACTTCGGTAAGTCAAAGTTTGTATTCATTTTCAGTATGCAATTGGATTATTGAAAACCCATTTATTTTGGTAAAATATAAATAATATCGAAACTTGTTTATTTTCAAAAAAATCATTTTTTTAATTTAAATATTATAATACCCTTTGCAATCCCAAGGTTTCATTTTTTCTGGCATTTTCTTGCCGTGCATCAGGTCGTGGTGCGGTGGGTGGGTGGCGGTTAACTTGGCTTGCCAGGCACGAGCTTTGGCCAGAAACCGCAGACAGTTACAAAGCCACCCGCCGCAGTCATAAGGCAGCCCCGTCACCGTCAGATGTCCGCAGAGGCAAAACAATGCCAATGACAATCGGCGATTATTGAACATTGTGTATTATATTTGTTATTGCATTTTGTCATTCTGTCTTGTCGCCTGTCTCAGCTTCTACCCGCTTTCCGAGCTGTCTTTTTCACCGGCATTATATGGCCAATTAATATTAACGTGGGCGTGTGCGCGCCATGTTTTCAATAACCCGCCGAGCCTGAGCCTCTGAGTTTCTGATAAAGGAAATGTTATGCAAGACAGGCACGGGGGCTCCGAGTCCTGGGTCGTAACTCCCGCTTAAGTGCGCAGTTAGGAGGTGTTCTGCCATAAAAAGCAGAAGATATGGCCAACAGATGTTGGCCCCCCTCCCAGACCAACAGGTGAGCTGCGTGGCACATGGGAGAGATGGATTGACGGGGCAGAAAGGATTTGTTGGCTGGCTACCCGCGATATGCTAATTGAGACGGACATGACTGGCCGGTAATTGTTTGTCTCTCAGATGTGTTAAGTAATCCGATGACGGACGTTATTATGAGTGGTAATAAATATTTTCAAAAAGGAAAAAAATAAAGAAGAGTTGATGGAAATATTTATTTATTTATGTATGTAGAAATAATTGATGAGGTCTGAAGATATTTTTTCTCATGAGTTTATCATGTCTTTCAAGCCTTTTAATGATTATTAAACAAATGATTTTTAAAATGTGCTAATTAACTGAGAATCTTCGATATTCTCTAACAAAAATATATCTCATTTTGATGGTTATTGGCCATGACTCCTAAAAGAAAACTTACATCTATAATAAAACAGCTAAAAACTAGGTCAGATCGCACAGATGGACATCGCCAATCTACGATTGTTGCTCCTGCCACTGCAACTTGGAATTATCATAACCAAAAATTATAGAAAATCCCCCTGAGAGCGGGTAGAAGCTGGAATTGCGAGTGGAAATGTCTGAAATTTGCAACAAGCCAGAACCAATTGCTGGTCGCCGCAGCAACAACAATGGCAACGTTGTCAAAGTCGCGGCGGCGGCGAGGATGCAGCTATGAAAATTGCGTTAGAAATCTGCAATTTATATCGCGTTGCCCCGCGAAATACACAAAGGAGCGACGCGACGCGATGGCCAGGCCAAAAACATAAATACGAGGAGGAAGGCGAACCGAGAGATGCACCATGAATGCACCGACCCAGGTTACGGGGTCTGGGAAAACTCTAGATTTCTTTTGATAAATTTATAGATGCTCTCTTATTTAGAATTTATAAATATTTCACTCTTATATAAAAATTCCTTATTGTAATATAATTATAAATATTGTCCAAGCTTTCTTTTTATTTAAAATTAATGACAGTATTCAATGAACTTTATTTCTTTTGATTAAAAAAATAAACAGCCATAAAACCTTCAGTAATTCAAAAGATTTAATGACTTTTTGGCTTCCAGGTAGATAACATAAAGTAGAAATATATATTTAATATTTTTAAAAATATTTTCTAAGCTAATAAAACATTTTCGACTCCAAGTATACCCCTTTCCCGATGAGAGTACCTCTGCCACGTTCGATAATCGCAATTGTTTGCAGCTTGCAACGCATTCCGAGGCCTGCGCCGCTGTCGTCGCCAGGTTGTTCGGCGGTCACAGGAAACATTGGAAAATTGAGCATGGAAATGGACGACGCCACACACCATACACCACAAACAAAAAAAACAAACAAAAAACAAAGCAAGCTCAGGAAAAGCCAGCAGAAGAAGTGAAGAAGAGGAATGGCCGGCGACTGGCAGCGGAAAACCTCTTCATTGAGGTCCCGTCCTCAACCGAGATCCTCTCCAGTTCACCAGCTCCGGCTCCACATCCTCCCGTCGGTGGCTGTCTCATTTCGTATGCGCAAGGCGTCTGCTGTCTGCCTCCAAGGAGGAGATGGAGGAAGGAATGCCAAGGAGCCGGACTAGAGAGGCACTCCAGCTCCTTCTCCTCTCCCACTGCCAATTTGTTGGCCCCAAACTGGAGCAATTATTGCAGTTGCAACCGCCCGAGTGCAGTGGGTGCAGTGCATCGCAGTCAAATCGATTCGGTACGCATCTTCCTGCAACATGTGGCGGAAAGAGCGAGCAAAATTGATTTGTTGCCGTCCGAGTGTTAATTGCCACTCCGCCGAGTAGGAGTCGTGTAACTGTAACTCCTGAGAATCTAGGCCACCATGGACTCCGCCCCATGGAGTACTCAGAACTCTAGAAGTTCTAGGAGCTCTTGGAACACTCCCTGGTCATTATGAGGGGACGTGTGCGAATGCGTTGAAAACTCACAAATTTCTAATGATGATATATTGGCGGTTTGGCATCGGCAAGGCTATCAAATTAACAAGATCATCGCTTCCGGCCGGCAATTGCATGAATCTCGCCGTCGCAGTCGCAGTCGCAGCCATTGACTTGCGCATTAATCTTGGGCCGGTCGAATGCTCCTCCTCCGTCCTCTGGCTCAGGATGGGGACGTATACGTGTTCGTTCCCACAAAATTTATGCCCAGGCGACGACGACTTTGATTTCACGTCAAAACTCATGGGTGTACGAATGCATCATTTTGATGGTCATCATCAGTCTCTGACTATCAAAACAATCGACAAACGGCTAACGGCGGCAACATGTTGCTAGCTGGGGAGAGGCATTGCACTATTGCACTGGTGCTCTGTTGCTCCTCTGCTGCTCTGTTGCCAACAATTACCCGGCCAGGTCCGCTGACTGCTACAAATTTCAGGCGTCTCGGCCAGCGACAGCAATCTGCACGAGGCCATCTAACAGCAGCAGCAGCAGAAGCAACTGCAAGTGCACGGCAAAAAAATTGAGGATTTTATGGGATTTATTTAAAGAGTCTATGCTTAAGAGGCTGGAGAATTTAAAAAATATTTAAGTAAACTTTTATCAAATTAAAAGGTACACTAATGTATGTTATAAAACCCTTTAAAGCTGTCTGGAACCTGAACCCAAACCCTTAAGCTTTAGAGTCAAATATCTGACTCACTTAGAGCTCGGAAAATAATATTAGCCTGGAAAATAAAATGTTTAATTTAAATTCAAAAATATCTTGGAGCATTTTATACATTTATTTACATTGTTTATGTATTAAATTAATTGACTAGCGATGGTTTTTGAGCCTAAACTTTAAGTATCTGAAAAGAATTTAGTATTAACTTAACTACAAATAATTTGTAAGCTTAACTCCTAGAAATAATACAATCACATTTCCTGGCCCTATGCTTAAATTATTTCTTTGTCGAATATAAATCCAAATTATATCAATTAATTTATAGGCATACTAAAAACGAAATTTGCAGTCTACAATTTATCTTTATCCATTTATCTTTATAAACCCCACCAACTGATAGCAAAACCCAGAAACAGTAGCAAAACAGAATACTATTTAAGGGCAAACTAAGTTTTCAGCCCATATTTAAGTATGAGAAATAATGATTAATATTATAATTAATTTTATAGCACTTATGAAAAATAAAATACAAATTTTTGCCTGGTGCATTCGGAATCAGAGCTGCCGTTGCAGCGAGGAAGTTGCAACCTGTTTCTGCACTTGACCATGGCAACTGGCAACTTGGGAACTTGCAACTTGCAACTGGCGACTGGCAGCCAGAAAAGCAGCAACATGTTGCCGAATTGACAATTTCGCTGGGCATGAGCAGCCAACTGTTGCTGTTGTTGTTGTTGCCGTTGCCGTTGCTGCAGTTGCATTTGCAGTTGCTGCTGCCGCTGCCGCAGTTGCCGTTGTCAATTGTCAGTGTTTCTTTCTGTTTTTTTTTGTTCTTTTTTTTTTGTGGCTCCGCTCTCCCCAAAAGCCTGCCTGGTTTATGCAAATTGCAATGAATTTCCATGGCCTAGCTCGAGTTCAAGTTCCAAGTGGGCGTTTGATTTCAATCGCGCTGAGTTTGCAGCGTTTTCACATACGCGAATTGAGTATCTCCCTCCCCATATGTTGCCCGCCTGCTTTGGTGTCGACAAACGGATCCTCGTCCTGGTTTCCGCTTCTCTCCAAGCCAAAAGCCTGCTTTCCGTATTAACGGTTTGCCATTTCGATTTTATGTTTAGTTATATATTTCAGGCTGCTCGTTATTTTTCATTGGATTCTCCTTCATATTTGGCCTCTTGATCTCGACGGTTGCCAATCTCGGGCTGGCGATCATTAGGGAAAATCATTTTTCACCGCACGTCGCGCATTATTTCGTCGACGACGAGAGCGGGGCGCTTTTCAATTTGTCGATCGCCGTGTGTTGATAGGTTTTCCATATATATACTTAAATCTATCTGTATGGTATATATTTTTCGGGGGCCATTGCCTCTGCATTCCTCGACACTCTCGAAATTCTGGGCGGTGTCCCAATCCATCGGATGTATCGCCAGCTATCGCGTAATTTGATCTTAATGCTCATCGTGTTTGCTTCTCGAAAATATAAATTAATCTTCTCGGGGGCTGTTGGTAATATTCAATCGATTTATCGTCGGGTTGTTAGCTGTCAAGTGAGTGTCAGCGCTGTGACATTTCGAATTGGGCATGCGAGATTTGGATTTGGTTTTGGATGGGAATCCGACTCTGGCTGGGGGTAAAGTGTGCGTGAGCGGACTCCCGGGCAGATTGTGGGATTTTCTTGATAAAAAAAGTACAATTTTTGTGGTCAAATATCAAGAGGGGAGATATCTTCGGATAAAGATTGTTCTGAAAGTCATTAACTTTGTTAATTGCTTTAAGTTTAATCACAGGGGAGTTGATATTAGTAAGGGGAGCTTAGAGGGCTTAGAAATCTTAAGGGAATATTTAGGGAAACAACTATTATATCTTAGTTAGTGACAGAATTGATCAGACATGATATTCTTGCGAATTTAAAATAATTCTTAGCTGCCGAGCCTATAAATAAATTAATAAATAAAAAAGAAACAAAGTCGTTTTTCTAAATATCAATTTAAGCAGCTGAAAGCAGCATTCCTTCTTCTAAAAACCCCCTAGAAAATTCCCAGGAAGTGCGTACATGCCCTGCTATCAGCCGATATGCCCTGCCTATCCGATTATCTCTACAGGGAATAATTATGCATTGCAGCCGCACATAATCTCAGCTGCAGCTCGAGACTCGAGACACATTCAAATGCCGGGCACGTCGACGCGGTCGTTAAAAATCGAACACGCACTCGAGCCATCGAAACAGTCGAACAATCGAGGCACATTGATCTATGTACGCTGCATACGATATGATTTACGATTGAGCCATGAAGAATGTCACGATTTAATAGGCTTATCGGCAGCAACCCGTTCAGCCCCAAGAAATCAATCCCGAGCTCGCGTTGGCTGCACTGCGTGCGGTCTAATTATTTTATGACAAAAACTCAACTCAAGTGGGCGGGCGACCCCCCTCTGATTTAAATATTTCAATTCGACGGGATGGCTAATTAAAATTTCAAGCCTGCTCCGTTTACAATCGGCATAAAAATTGAGTTTTGATTTATGCCTCAGAAAATAATAAATAAATAAATAAAAGTTTGAATGAGCATTTCCCGGTGCGACTAGGCTCTCTACGCATTTGAGTGACACTTGGCTCCGCGGGGGAGCGTTCCACCTGACTAACACTTGCGTTTTTTACGATGCCCCCAGACCAGGAGATATATCCCCATAGAGGGGCACACATAGATCAGGATGCAGACGAAAAAATATTAGGGGGATATTGATAAAAATTGAAATTATTAAGATTTAAATAAAATTAAACGTAAGGGAAGGAGAGTTAATAGATGGAGGAATAAGGATTAGGGTTCCGGAAAAGGATAGTAACAAAATTCTATCTCTGCAGGATCTCCGAACTTACAGCTCGATTTGCTCTATAGTTCCCAAGTGGGTTTTACGGGAAACTACAGCTCCTCAAGTAGAATGTTGAAGTTGTTTAGCATGAGGATGACATGGCTCTCTTCTGGAAGGCCTTTTTCACTGTTTTTTTGAAGATCCTTATACCAAAGTGTAAGTAAATATGAAAAACCAGCAAATTGCTCTCAATCTATTATCGACTCTTTTCTTCCGGTGCCTTCGAGGGGCCACAAGTTTATGGCCCTGCTACGAGAATCGTTTAACTTTGATTTCGGTTTTCTGATTTCTGATTTATTTGCCCAAGCAAGTCGCTAGGCAAAATGCATCATCTACGAGCCTGCCAGGGCCCGCGGCCATAAATTTCCATAGCCCAGCTGGGCCAGTGGGTTTCCAGACTGCGATTGGTCTGGGGATTGGGTTTTCCGCCCGGCGCTCTGACTCTCTTTTGATATCAACGGTAAAAACTCACCATAATTTTTAATTGCACAAATTTATGGCCTGACCGATGGGGCGTCGCCTTGCCCCGGATGATGAAGGGCCGCGTCCGGAGTCAGATTTCCAACCCTCTCCCGATGACGGCGTTAGCGGCTCTTTTGTCCACGCGGAGAGCCATCAGTTGACCATTTTACAGCCGATTTATTTGCGTCCGCGGCAGATAAATAGCCGGGCGGAGCGCCGACTGGAGATGGCTATTAAAATCAAATAAAATCAATGCTTAAAATTCGGGCCCTTAATGAATAGTTGAGTGCCATAAATCAGTAAACCACACGAGGCCCGTTCTGCCCACAGCCCGTCAATAAAAAGCGCCTGTAATGATGCATTTATAAAAATGTTAAAACGTTAAAACGTTTTCTCTCCATTGTGTGTTGGCCCAGCGAGATATTAAAATTAATTTAACAGGCCGAATAAAATGCCAGAAAATCAATGCTTATTTGGGGAGAGAAGGAGGCACTGTGTGTGTGACCAGGGACCGGGGACGAGGTGAAACTCGATCCGGCGGAGCGTGGCCGCTGGTTGTATCCTTCGACGATATCCTCTTTTGGTATTTCTGCTCACTTGCCTCTGTTTTAGATAAAAAAATATTTGGCATAAACAACGAGAATAGCAACAGCTAGCCCCTTCCCTCTGGGGGCTCATATTTCAATTTCGATTTTTGAAAACGATGTGCGATGTGCGATGCGCGATGTGCGCGCTAAGCGCAAACAAACAAGCGAGCCAAAGCAAGCAGGCAAACAGATAAACAGCCAAATACATTGAATGAGTTTATACTGTACATGTGTACATATGCATAATATGAGCAGATGCACTCGGAAAAATTAGGTATTTATAAGGAAAAACGTGGGAAATAGGAGCTATGAAAGCCAAGATACATACATGAAGATAGGTGCCTTGAAAAAATATTTATAAAGGTTTATAAAATAACCAAAAAGTAGTTTATGATCTATTTAAGACTCGGAAATATTTTCTGTACATTCAGGATACATATTTTTTATATTATTTAAGCAGAATACTTATTTTTCCCAGTGTATTGTGGCTTTGGCTCACATATCTATGCGTTGTGTCCGACATGGGATGCGACACGGATGCGCCTCGGAACTGGAGCTGGGAATGGAATCGACCGAACGAGGAGTTGGAAGCCTGGGTTCCAAGGGGTTAGGAAAGGAGTAAAGTCGGGGACAGGGCAGTCAAGTGCCTGCTGTTCGCACAAAACGCATCGCAACTTTGGCCCCGGCATCGACGATGTCGCCGACGTTGCGTCGTTGCAAAAATACAAAATGTCCAAAAATGAGGAACAAACATGCGCATGAATTTCGCAGTTGGCCATTCGCAATTCTCAACTCAGCGACCGACCGACCGACCGGCTGCCCCTTTGCTTTTTGCATTTTGGCCAGGAAATGCAGCGCAAATAAATGAAGCAGCCGTCGCTTGACCCTCGTCCACCGACCATACATAATTTAGCCGTTTTGTAATTTTATATATTTCTGGACAAGAGTTCAAAATGTTCGGAAATGTTTGCATTTTAGATTTTTGACTTATTGGAAATTCTATCTGGAGCGAAGGAAACAGAGTCTGGCAGCTGCTGCCTGGGGCCAAGTGTTGGGCCAACACCTTAATGGCCGAAATGAGCCGAAACTCTGGCTAATTGCCGGGGCAGGTCGTAGACGAACGGGCCTTTCGCGCCCCGTGGGGCAGCAGCAGACACTCCAGTTCCAGCTCTCCTCCAGCTACAGCTCCCAGACAGCCGGGCATTTGCATAAACATGCAACGTGTCTAATACCCGGAGCGACGCGATGGTCCAGACCGGGCCCAGACTTCCGGCTCAAGGCCGAAACACGCGCTAAACCACAGGGCAACTTCTCTAAGTCAAACTTCTCTTGGCCGAATTTAAAGGAAATTATTTACTTAATTTTTTTAAGAGTTTTGGGGAATTGGTTGGAAATATCTCTCTATGAATACAATATTGTAATATATATGCAAGGGCATTAAGGTAGTACTTTAACGTTATAGTTAATCATGCCGTAAAGCTTACCCTAAGCTCTAACTAAAATTTAATAAATAAAAGTCTTCCCAGCTATGAATTTCCTGAGACCTATGATCATTCAAGCTAAGGAATTCCGACTGTAAAGCCAAAAAGAAACGGAATGGACATGGAAAGGGCGTGGTCTGGCTAACAAAAACTAAGCAGGAACTGCAGGTTTTGGCCTTGATTTGAGAGCAAAGTTCCTTAGATTCTATCTGTCATTTTGGGAGCAAAAACCAAACACTCGAACTTGAACTTGCTGCTGCCGGGCTGTCGTCAGAAAAAACTACCTACCGCATTTCGTGGCTGGCATCCGAAAATGGACAAAAGTCAACGTTCGGCGGCATCTCGCAAGTGGCGTTTTGTCAAATATTTTCGAACAGTTTCTCGGTTTCTCGGGGAGAATCGGAGGAAGAACGACTGGTCTCGAAGGAGCCGCTTCACGACTTTTATTTAATGAATTTCGCAAATTTCTGGCGGCTGCATCTCACGCATGCGAATGGCTCCGACCAGAACTTGTCTCCGCCGTACACAATGTGCAAATAATTGTCTCAATTCCTTGGATTCCATGGACCCAAGGCAAGTTGCTGCCAGAAACTGAATGAGTTTCAAAGAGTTTCAAGGAGAAGAGAAGAGCCTCCAGCCGATTATCGGTTATCTGAGTGTTTAGGCGCCTCTGGGGAAGATACTCGATAGGGGTATGGAAATTGCAATGGTTCAGGACTCTCTCTCTACGCAGGCCTCAATTTAAGGTTCCTCATTCCGGCGGCATCATTCCGAAAAGCTATCAAAAAATATTCCATTGATTTGCACACCGAACAAGCCTAGTTCGTTCCTTGAATTCCATTCCCATTCGTTGATTTAGGCTTGAATCATTTTGCGTAGCTTCTTGAGTAAGTAAATTACTGCAGAGAGGAAAAATAAAAAAACTAGTAAATATTATTAAATATTTTTATATATTTTGAGTCTTCAAATAAATATTTTTGACTTGAAACTTATTAGGATTCCTTTTTCGTAAACTCTGGCTTGGTTCGTGCTTCGTATACTCATAAATATCTCATACATTGGAAAACTGATCCCTTAAAAATCTAGATATATTTTTCCGTGCACGTAAATTACTAGAAAGAGACAAGAGCATCCTGGAAAGAAAGAGAGAACCTTTTGGATCTCTCAGAATGAATTGCCAAACGCAGATGACAATGAGTCGGGCCTTCGGGGCTTCGGAGCTTCGGTAACAGGTAACAGTGCCTCAAAAAATACTCGCACAAATCGAAAAGGAACAAAACGCGTTGCGAGAAACAATCGTCGTCAGTCAATTCGAATGCCATTCGGGGTATGCGCGACAGGTATGCCTATGAAAGCCGGGCTCGAACCCGCCAGATCCCAGACCCCAGACCCGGGCTGGCGACAATTTTTCAATTGTCTGCCGCAACTTTGGCAACCACGGAGGTCGTCGTCGTCGTTGCTGTTTTTTTGTTTTAGTTTTTTATATTTCTTTTTTCCGATTGCATTGCTCACATCGCTGGCAATGAAAAGCGCCGCAGCCCGGCCGCAGTTGCATATAAAAATCTGTTTTCGACTGCAACTTGTTAATTGCGAACTAAGAGTCGCGGAGCATTTAATTGTTGTCGCAGCAGCTTCTGTTTGCTTTGACTGTCTTGAACCTGGCCGAGACTGGACTTGGCCCTGACTCTCTCACAATGGACTGTGTGGACCAATTGCCATGTGCGTGGGCAGCTCCAATTACGCGTTCGAGCCCAGACGAGGGAAGACGACCAGCAACCGCCCGCTGCGAAGGCTCACGCTTCGGTTGGCCTCTAGTTGGCTTACAAGAGTGAAGAAGCGAGAGCAAGACCCCGGCAAACGAAAACAAAACTAATTAATAAATTAATTATGCCATTACAATAATACACATACACACACACCACACACCACCAGAAGGGCGACCCCAGAACTCACGCACTTTAATTATGAATATTTTCATGCTAAAATATGCATGCACTTGCCGAGAGGTAAAGCTGACTGTAGAGGGTATTTTGGGAATTTGGAGGGTAAGTCGGACCAAGTAAATTAATAAACAAATAGGGACTATATTCTAACAAGTAGAAATAAAAAAAAAAATTTAAGAAAATAATAGAGAACAGTTACTCTGTAATTAATAATGAATTTCAGCATTTAACTTCAAGCAACTTGATCGGGATTTCTAGGAATTTCTCGAAAAAATAAAACAATTTAAAGCTGCATTTATTTTATTATGTTATTCCTTTTACTCCTTATGTCTGTCGTTACTTAAATAATTTTAATTATACTTCCGTTTTAATAAGCATTTTATTTTTACGATTTTTATGAGAGGTACCTTAAATTCGAACCCCTTTCAACCCCCAGAAGTTCTGGCTGTTTCGGTGGTGGCTGTCGCTGTACCTCCAAACGGGAGTTGACTTAATTAACCGCCCCAGGTGAGGCTGCCGCTGCCACTGCCACCGCTTTCCAGGGACCGCGCTCAGGTGGGTTCAGGTGGGTTCACCGGCGACAGCGGCAGCAGGTTGGCTTCGGCTTGACATGGCTGCGTATTTTTTTGGCAGCTAATTAGTGACGTTTGAATTAATTAAATACCAAAAATGGGCAATTTCATGGAAATTTTCCCAACGCCTCGACTCGCTTGGCAATTGCATTTGCCGCTGTGAAGGGCAAACCAGTTAGATCGAATCTATTGCATTTTATTCGAAATTTTATTCCCATGTTAACAGTTATATTATCCTTGCGGCTATATCGGTACTAGCCACCCCTCCTCGGCTGGCCAACCCCGCCGTCGCTCCGTACGGCGAACGAATGATAAATCGCAGCATTTACGTGTGTGCGCCGAGGCAAATATATCAGGCGGGCAAGGTCATAAATATTAATTGTGTTTCGGCGGAGGGACTGGCAGTGGGGCTGGGAGCACACTCCTAAACTGGGAATAATTTTTGGTATATATTAAATATTTGTATAGAAGAAATAAGGGTTTAAAAAGATACAACAAATGTATTCAACACGAAATTTAAGTTGCTTTTGTAGTGTTTCTAATAAATTTGTTTTTATATAAAATAAAATGTTAAGCTTATATTTTCTTCACCTTTAGTATTAAATGAAAGCCTTTAATGCGTTTTTAAATATTTTTAAGCTATCCAAGTCTTAAAAACAAAGCTTCACTTCATAAATAACCATTATTTAAAAGTTTACTTTTTACACAAATACTTACTTTATAAATATTTAATAAAATATTTTAAAAATATTTATATTTTGGTAAAATTATATTGCATGCTCTCCACACTTTCCTGAATATTAAAACCCAGTTTCGAGCCAAAAAGATCTACCTTTTCCCCCTGTGCATGGGGGACTAAGGCCAGGACCTATCCTTAGTTTGCATGTTCGGTTCCAGCACCAGCTCCGTTGTTGTGCCTGGCCTGGCCTGTGGCTAGGTGTTGTTGTGCGCTCTGTTCCCTGTTTTTATGCCATTATCAATCGATCGAACGCGAGCTGCATTTGCTTAGCGGTTTGCGCTCGAACGGTCCCCGGGAAAATCGCTGGAAAATCGAACATCGCATATTGCTAATAAATATTCAGCTGCAGTGGATTATGTTGTGCTGTTGTGTCGTCGCCGGTGACAAACTGTATCTAACAAATGTTTGCAGAGCAGTCTATATAGCAGGGATATGTCCGCCAGCTTTCATTAGCCGGGCTCGAACTTTAAGCCAGCTTCAAAGTCGCCTGCGGTCGAGAGTTATTCATAAGAGTGGCGGACTCCACTTGGCTGCAGTGCTGCAGCTGTGATTAATATCCCAGGAATGCAGTTTATTGTTGCAGTTGCGCCACTGGTTGAGAGTGGAGAGTGGAGTGGAGGAGGAAGGCAGCAGCAGCAGCAGCTCCAGCACATGTTCTGGGGTCAGATAGTAGAAGGGAAACCACACTAACAGAAAATTAATAGTAATATTTTAACGAAAGCTGGAGTACACACAACAAGTATTTTTAATCATTTTTTATTTAAGATCTTGGCTGATTTTTCTATAAGTAAATTGTAGAACTAATAAATTCTCTGAGTGCATCGGCATTGCAAACCGACTCGCATCTCTTTCTAGGCCCGCAAGGCGACGCAAATTTGTGTGCATTATATTTTTTCTTTTTGTTGAATTTCTCTGGCGATTTTCTTTACTTTTAGCGCAAAGGTTTTTCCTCAGCTATTTTAGCTCAGTTATAAATTACGCCAGCCAAAGGCAGAGGAGTCATTCCGCGACGAGGAGAAGTGTGTGTACGTGGCCGTGTGTGTTGCATAATCTGAGTGCTGAAATCTTTGGCATCGACTCCGCAGAGAGAGAAAGAGAGAGCAGAAATGCAGAGGGGCATCTAGAACAATAGCCAGGGATCGCATCGCACAATGGAGCCGAGCTGGTGAGCCGGTGAGCCGGTGACCGCCACTCTCATAATAGAGTCATAAAATTTTAGTGCGCCGCTGAGCCCGCTCCGCTTTTCGGGGGAACCCCCCGTGGCGCCTCGCCAAGCGAAAAACCGAAGCCAAAGTCCCAGCCGTCCGTCTCGCTTTGCTGGCCATTGTCCCGGCCATTTACTCGGCCCATAGAAAACATATAATTGTGATTAATTATACGACATAAAAATGCCTTAGATTCAACATTTTGATGCATTTATTAACCGAAAAATCACTTGAAATAAGCGGCTCTCGGCCATTTATTTCCTCTCTGCTCTATTATCAGTCGTAATAAAAAAAAAAAGAGTTTGCCTTTCGGATTTGGGGCGTTGCCTTGGCTCCTGGCTGCCGGATCGGTATTCAGTATTTATCGATTATCCACGATAATGCCGAAATGTAAATAGGCAGTTGTGAAAATCGATAAGCATCGATGGGATCGTATCAGGAGGCATCTTAGGGTTAAGTTTATTTGAGTTTCATGGCCTAATGGGGCCTTGCTGACTATGGCTATGGCTTTTGGGTTACTTTTATGGCAAGTGGTTAGTTTACTTCTACTTTAATATATTTAATAATAATTTGGATAGAAACAGCTTATTATTTCAAGCTTTGTATTTTAAACTGGTAACTTTAAAAGCTTTGAAATAAATAAATAACTTATCTTTAATTTTATTATAAGTGAACTTTAAATTATTTTTATTGTGAAGAGTAAACTACTAATTTTTCCAATGCTTTTCATTGTATTTAGTTGCAAGATTTTAAATTATTTAAGGCCTTACTTATATTAATAGTAGAGTAATAATATAGAGCTAGATTTCCTGACGTACCTCCCATTGCTCTCCTCCTCCAGGTGCAGATGGTTCCTACTCCCCTGGCAGGGACCTTAATTGAGTTCATACGGCGCATTTTTGATTGTCAGCGATGTCGCGGAACGGAGAACATCGCGGCCCAGGACGGAGGACAGGATGGACAGAGCTCCGCACAATGGAGCTCCCAGAGAGCTGGCATCGTTATCACGGGGAACATGGCAGCACATGGGAATTGCAGACTCCTCTCTTTCCTGGTGACAACCGCCGCAGCGGTCAGAAGCGGCGGCTCTGGGCCAAAAACAATGAATGGCAGGGAGCTGGGACTCGGAATCGGTCTTGGACTTGGGACAAGAACCACTCTGAGCACCGACTAGAATCCCTGACAAGAGCAATCCATCCAAGAGCTGGCACAAGGCACAAAGGCAAAGGCATTTCATGCTCATCAAATGCGTTGACATTGAACAATTGCGCGTAATGTTGTCGTACACTTGACAAGCGCGCAAATTGTAGTGCTACCTGTACCTAAACCGCACGAATCAAAGCGAAAGCTACTCTGCCAGGCCAGGTCCAACTCCAGCTCCAGTCCCAATCCCAATATCGATCTCCGTTTGGTCTAGCCGAAAAGCCACCAACTGCTTTTGATGGAAATTGGCAGAGTTGTCTGTCTGCGGCGACGTCTGTTGCGGCCTTAATGAAGCCAACGACATTCACCGGACAAGCTCTGGTCTCCCCACTGGGCTCTCCTCTCCTCCATATCGCCACCATGTCGGAGCCACTCGCCAAATATGCAGACAAGTCCTCGCTAAATGCTATCCAGATTAATAAGTCCCGCCGCCGCCGCCGCCGCCGATGCTCGGTGTGGGTGATGCGAGCGCATGTGGAGTACACAAGGCGATGCGATAGCAAAAGTCAAAAGTCACCTCCGGTAAGACGTTCTGGGCAATATATGTTCCAAGAAACACTCGGAGAAAATCTAGCAGTTTTTCTAGATTCTATTTTATAAAGGGAAATATTGCATTACTCGCTATACGGTCCGCTTAAAAAGTTTTTTTTTTTTGTTGCGATATATTGAAAAAAAAAATTGTTTATATCGATATATTTACAGAATGTTGTATTGATTAGTTATACGGCTTTTCGCTTTGCACCCCAAAAATGTTCAAATTTTATGTTTTCTTGGCAGCCAATAACGAGTGATAGCCAAAAGTCGTATAACTTCAAAATTGCTTTTAAAATCCGAATTATGTGCAATCAGAATTAAAAACATATATATATTTTTTTAAATTATTTTATTAAATTTCAAAGCTCCATAAGCAGATTTATTATTTTAATAAAAGCTAACATAGAACAGCCTTCCGAATCGAAATAAATCGAATTTTGGCTTAGTTATGATAATTTTTACCATTGATTTGTCAAAAAATTTATCATTTTTTTCGAATATATTTTTAACCAAAAAGTATGATAATTTGAGGATTTCTTTAGAGCATAATATAGCAAAAAAGGGAGTGTTAGCCAAAAGCCCTATATTTTTCGATTCTCCAATTATTTAAAATCTCGAATTATTTAAAATCAAATTATTGAAAAATATTGAAAAAATAAATTGTTTTGATCGATTTTTGAAAATTCGATAAGAGTTTACATCATTATAATTGTCAAATATTAAAAAATATATATTTTATTTAAATTTCTAAACTGAATATGCAGATTTATTAATCTATCAAAAACTGGCACAAAAATGCTATCCAAGTTGAAATATTTGCAGTTTTGGCTTAGTTATGTCTTTTCTAAAAGCAAGCTGCAAGCTTCCTTGCTTGTTTATTTTAATATTCTCACACAGAAACCTTTAAATAATATATTATTAATTTGTTTTAACATTTAAAAATATTTTATTTTTTATTTTAAATATTTCATATACCTGTTAATCCGTAAAAAAAGAGTTTTCCCATCAGATGTGAGAGAATTTCCCGCAGTACCTGGGATGGCCCCGCGCACCTTCGACATTGCGGCTACCAAATTTGGCCAAGGCAATATTTTGTTCGTTTGGCAGGCCGTTAGAGATTTGCAAAAAGGTAAAACTGTAAAATGCATTTCGGCCTGCCTTAAATGGAGCGGGGAAAAGGCAGGAGAACGCACGATAGCGAAGGAAAAGTGCAAACATTGTTGCATTTCCCGCGCACAACTCTGCAAATTTGCCTTTCAATGCGAACCGAAACCTCGAAAACTGCCAACTGGCAACTGGCAACTCGGTTCGGAGTTGGAATTGGAATTGGACTCGGAATCGAAGCCACAACAATGGCCAGGCAGAACGAATCCATGGCCATGGAAATCTGCCCCGGTTCGATAATCGGCTGCTACTGCCGCTGCTCCCATGATTTTAAGTGGACGGTATTCCGGAGCATTCGCCAATAATTGCCGCTGCAAATATGAGTCTTTTCCATTTTACATTTTCCCAGCATTTTCCAGCATTGCCCATTTCCCAGCCCCGCCGACAGCAGCTGCGAAATTCTCCAGAGCAATTGCCGTAATGAGCTGTAAGTTGCTGCGTTATTTATTCAGTAATTCCACACCTTCGAATGCGTATAAAAAGGTTCAGGATTTGAGGGCAATCGGCAGACCTAGTATTTGCATTGAAACGCATGATGGCAGAGCTGCAGAGTAAAAAAATAAGTGGACTTTGGAGTCGATTGAGAAGACCCTTTGAAGAGGGCTGGAGGGTTTACAAACATCCCCAGCTTCAGCAGCAGCACATAATGGCCTTCTCAACGCGAGATCTATTAAAGTTATATATCTATAATTGCTTTTAAATTATAAAATAATACTAGAATATTATTAATATACATTTTTATAGAGTCATGGGACTGTACACCAATTCCGAGGAGCGTCGAGAGTCTAAGAAAGTGGCCTGGCATTATTATATCTATATTCAGGCCTTGCTGAGCTGGGCATCTTTGATCTCCGGCGTTTTCGAGTCCGTGGGAGATCTGGTGAATCTTGGACGGGATCTGGTCTTTTCAATAACGGTTTGCCAATAATAAACATCATAATATATACTTAATACATGTATACGAGATTTCTTCCTCTTTAGCTCCTCTTTATCTTATTCAGATTAATGTTTTTTGGCATGTATGCCGATGACATCGATCAGGTGGTTGAGGCTCTCGAGGAATCGCATCATAGGCAGCCCATTGGCCCAGCAGCTGAGGAAGTGAGAGCCACGAAACGTCTGTATTTTCTGGTGCTATCATCCCTGCTTGTCCTCTGGACCACCTTCATTATAGCTTTCTGTGTGATTAAGATATCGACGCCCTTTTGGATGGAATCGCAGATGCTGCCGTTCCACGTGGTCTGGCCCTACCAGCTGCACGATCCCTCAAAGCACTTTATTAGCCATGTTATTATATATTTTTTCCAAGGCACCACCATGGCTTATTTGCTGATTTGGCTTTGCTTTGAGGAGAACATGACGGTGTCCATATTCTTTGAGATGGCATCTGCACTAAGGGTGCTGTGCATAGAACTGAGAAGCCTTCAGGAGTATTGTAAGGGCAATGAGATTCTACTGGCCAGAGAACTGAGGCGTTTGACACAGTATCATCAGAGAATTATATAGTGAGGTCCTTAAATATAAATTATAAATGATATATATATTTTTATTATATATTCACAGCCTCTCCGATCGCGGCAATCACATTTTCAATGGCACCTTTATGGTGCAATTGGTTGTGAACTTCCTGCTGGTCTCCCTGTCGGCCTTTGAGGTCTTGGTGGCCAGGAAAAACCCCAAGGTGGTTATGGAGTATCTAGTCATAATGGCTATGACTTTGGGTCACCTCTCCTTGTGGTCGACATTTGGGGATATTTTGTCCCAGGAATCACTGGAGGTGGCCACGGCAGCCTATGAGGCATACGATCCGCGTTTGGGTTCGAGGAGAACGCATCGAGATTTTGCCCTAATCATTATGAGAGCTCAAAAGCCGCTGATCATTAGGGGAAGTCCCTTTTCTCCATTTAATTTGGGGAATTATATGGCTGTAATTAGTAGTTCATGGTCTAATTTCAACTTTTTTCCCATTTGTAAAGCTATTATTTTTATTTGCAGATACTGAAGCAATGCTATTCCATTTTGACTCTGCTGATGAACACTTTGGAATAGATCTAGTCACAAACTTAATCTAAAATATTATAAATTAGCTCAGATTAAAGCTAAGCCTTTTCGAATTTTAATAAATAGTGTTGGCTTTGATTCCTTACTAACAGCTTTATTAAATCTTTTATAGAAACTTCTGCTGCTAACAACGATATCTCACTTTTTGGGCCACTCGAAGAAAGTTCTCCGGCTAGCCTGCACCTTATGCACGCGACCCCGAAAGGTCGCCCGTTGCAAGTTACGAGTTGCAAGTTGCGGCAGCCATCGAAGTGGAAGTGGAAGTGGAATAGTAGTCTTTACTGACAAAGATTGGGCTCATAAATCGCGCAACAGTGTGCGGATCCCGAACTGGGAGCTGGGAGCTGCCTTTCAGACCGCCTGACTGCTCCGTCATTAGCTTGATTGAATCTTATTGTTGGCAATTAACCTTCGCAGCGATGGGGCCAAGTGTCTGAGGGTCTGTGGGGGTCTCTCCGATCCTGACATTTCGCGGACTCCGCTCCGCTCGGAATAACTTCATTTGCCGGCGCGCCGGCCTGCCACTACATGGCATAACATGTCATCTGCCTCGGGGGCCAGCCCACTAATTGCCAGCGACAAGTAGCCTCAATTAATTAGCGAACGCCAGCGGATTAGGCCAATATCCAATATAGGAGCAGGGGCTTCCAGCTTGCGAACTCCTCCTGGAACATTTGCATCTGCACGAGCGCCAAAACCTGCCCCGGCCTGGCCACGAAAAGTAAAAAGTCGCGCATAATGCACACCGAATTTCTCTCTGGGGGCTTAAGGAGAAAAACTGTGGTTCTGGGAGTTTCTTTACTAGAAAATAAAGGAAAATAAATGTATATTATTTAAATAAATATAATTAAATAGTATTAAATAACTCCTATTCTGTTGAAAGGAAAAAGGCTGCCCTTTAAAGCTAGAGCATTTTATGTTGCTTATAGAAGTTCTTGTAGAACTGGGCTCTGAGTAGGCTTTAAAACTTGAATTAAAAACAAAATCATTTTAAATTTAAATTATTATTTAATTAATATATTAATACATTAATTCCCCAATCCTTAGTAGCCACTGTGCGGCGACAAAGTTAAACAGCAAACGATTTGTCAGACGGCAGTTTCTTTTCTCGTTGCAGCTCATTTAAGAGCCCAACTTCCTACTTACGTTTACGTTTGAATATTCGCTGCTGCAATTGAAATTGCATCTCGCCAGTGTTTATTCAGTTGGGAGTCGTCGTCCTCCTTGGGGTCTGCGGAGTGCAGAGATAGATGCCCAGCCTCATAGCCGTTTTCCATCTAAATTGCATGCAGCGCCTTTGTCATGACATGACAGCAGCCTAATTCATCATTATGGCTACACGGGACTGCCTAGATGGGGGGATTGGGGATTGGAGACTGAGGATTGGAGTCTGCGGATTGAGAGAGTTTTGTCGCGACTTTCGCTAGACATGAGATGCAGCGATCTCTCGTTGGACCCGAACTCTGGGCCGTGATTCATTCATGCGCAGTAGTTGGATTTCTCGCTTGCATGCAGCTGGAGCTGCTCTGACTATGATAATGATGATGCATGCTTAGCTGGCTCGGGAGCTGGTTAGAAGGAGAGGTTGGGATGCACTTTAGAAGGCAAAAGTGCACTGTCGATAGGCTGATGATTCGCCGCCTGTCGACATTCAACGAGCCGGGCCAAGACGACGACATTATCGTTGGTAGAAGTCAGAGGAGTCGGGATGTCGGGATGTCAGTGTGCTGAGCCTCTGGACCCGAACGCGCGCAGTTATTTGTATGGTTTATTATCTCCGCACAATATCGCGCGTTGTGGGGGCTTGGGAAGTTATTGAAAGACCAAGCCAGGCCCAGGCACAGGCCCAAGCCCCTTTGGAGGTGAAGTGAAACTTCTGAGACGCACACTGCATTCAAGTACGAACTTAAATGGGTTCAAATGGAGTCAAATACACTTGGAAAACAATCTTTACTCAAAGGGAACAAACCTAGACTAATTATGTTATGAATGTATCTGGCTCAGCTTCTTCATTACTCCCGATTTGCGCTATTTCCGCTCCAGCCAAGCGTATTACCTTTAAGTCTCAGATCCTTATCTTATGGCCAAAATCGTGTGACATTGTTAATCGTCAAGGGGGAATAACCGTCCCAGTTAGCAGTCTGCAAAAAACCCAATTTGCCGACATGCGCCAATTCCCGCAAACAGCGAAAAGGTGTCAGACATTCGGTACTGTCTCGGATTCGGATTCAGATTGGCCTCTTAATCATCGAAGCGAATAGGACAGGACAAATGCCATGCACGACTTCATTATTAGGCAGTCCCATATGCACATCATCATCGACGGGTAGCCAGGAGCTCGTCGTGACATGGCCTCCAGTCCAGATTGGGGCTAGTCTGATTAGTTTTCCCTCTCATCGGACACGAAAATGTCCCTCAAATTTGTTTGCCAAGAAGCGAGGCTGGAGCACCGAGAGTCCCATTAAATTCCTCCTTGCTTGGCTGTCGCTAATGAAGTCATAAAACCGCATGACATTTTCGATGCCTCCGCGGATCTCACTTTTCCGTCAGCTGGCGATCTTGGGGCGAAGTCCCCCCTGGACTTCTACACACAATACCAACTGGTGTCTGCTGTCCGGAGGAGCTCAATCGTTCCAATATGCAAATGTCCAAATCGCCCGCCGCCACCCACAGACTGGGGAGAAACTAAGGGGGACTCCCTACTCCGGATCCATATGACCATATGTCCGTATCGGGCCCGAAATCTTTCGCTTTCGATTGCGCTGAGCTGAAGCTAAGCTGAGCTGAGGCTGCGCCTTCCATCCAACAGCCAAGAGCTAAAAGCCAACATCCCAGACATCGCCTCAAATAGGCCCGGCTTTATCGGCTGCGAGCTGATTTTCTGCATTTCATTTCGGCTCTCCGGTCTCCGGTCTTCGGCCTCGGCTCTGCGATTCGTGCTGAAAATATGCAAAAATGCTGCAATCTGCGGACAGCACGTTTGGAGGGCCTTTCGTGTCATAAATGGCATAAATATTCCTTCCTTCTTGACCGGGCAACCTAAATATTTTAGCTCTCCGCTGATGCTGCTGCTTTCCTGGCTTTCCTTGATTGTCTTCATAACAATGCGAACTTTCACTTCTTCGAAGTTCGCTGGCTTCGATCCGAGCCCCAGCGAAATTGAAATTAAATCGTTTTTCATTTTTATGAGCTTGAGCTGGATTATTGATGGTCGTCGTCGGGGTTAAGAGAAAAGGAAATATGGCAACTGATTCCATATGTAAATTTGTGCTACAGCTGTGGGATTCTCGGCCTGTAATTACTTCGAGGGCTTTTATATTTTATGGCCCATTAGCACTCTTTGAAGTAATACACTTATAATCAGTCTTACTCTGTGGGTTCCGTGAAATGGACAGTGTGCATCGTTTCCTCCAAGTATATCAAGAAGGATGGAACGTCCTTTGGAATCCGCAACACGAACCCAAGCACAGTGCACCCTACTACTTTCGAGATCAGATGAAGTCAGTGTACTTGTAGGAATAACTATACAAAAACTGATGCCATATATTCTTACAGGGCCATGGTCTTGTACACAAACTCAGAGGAGCGCAGTCTGCCCTACCGATCCCTTTGGCATACCTTTGCCTTGATTCAGCTTTCCATAATCTTCACGAGCATGTGCTATGCCGTGACGGAATCACTGGGAGACATTGAGGAGATGGGTCGCGATCTGGCCTTCATCCTAGGGGTGCGCATAGGTTGCATCCTGCACTAGACCAGAAATAACCAATAGGGATAACCTTTCTTGCAGTATTTCTTCATCATATTCAAGCTGTTTTACTTTCATTGGCATGCCGATGGAGTGGACGAAGTAGTCCATGACCTGGAGGCATGTCGTCAATGGTTAAGAGAGGGTCCTGGTTCCGCAGAAGCTCGTACAACGAGGCGTTTTCACTATATGTTTGTGATTCTGATGCTCACAGCTTGGTCCCTTTTTATGGGGATTTTTATAGTATTGATAATAACCTCGCCGTTGTGGGTGGCCCAGCAGAATTTGCCCCTGCACGTCAAGTATCCCCTGGAACTGCACAGCAAGTCCAAGCATCCCCTGACCCACGCCCTCTGCTACTTGTCCCAGGCCCTAGCGATCCCTTACAGTCTGATTTGGCTAATGGCCATAGAGGGATTATCTGTATCTATATACTGGGAAATTACTTGCACCATCAAGATGTTGTGTATCGAGTTTCGACACCTGAACGAGCGGTGTCATGGTGATGAGAAGCTGCTGAAAAGATCAGTCAAGAGAGTGGTTGGTTATCATCACAAAATATTAAGGCAAATATTAGCGAATAATACAGGGAGTACTTTAATCATATATACTTTTTTCATTGTCACAGCATTCTGGATCGCACCAACGAGGTTTTTTACGGCACTCTCAAGATGCAGGCCTTACTTGCCCGAAAGGATCTCAAGGTGGCATTCCAATTTGGAGTCCTCATGCTGCTCGCCTTGGGACATCTATCACTGTGGTCAAAGTTTGGCGACTTGATGTCCCAGGAGTCCTTGGACATAGCCCAGGCTGCTTATGAGGCATATGATCCCAGCTTGGGTTGCAGCAGAGTTAATCGAGATCTTTGTTTCATAATTAAGAGAGCTCAGATTCCTATGCAAATGAGGGCCAGCCCCTTTCCGCCTTTTAATTTAATAAATTACTCGGCGGTAAGTTTATTTCTTAATTTTAAAAGACCTCATTAACCGGAATTTGAGTTATTTTTCAGATTCTACATCAGTGTTATTCAATTCTGACGCTGCTGTTAAATACTTTGGACTAAAGCTGAGATCAGTAACATGAACTTTATTGGAAGAATATTTTTGCATATAATTATTACCACAGTTTAATATTAAATATTTATATTAATATTATTATTTTTATTATCACATAAATATTTTTTTTTCGAAAATAAAGACAAAACGATTTATTTAGAAAATTATTTTGTGTATTTCTATTATTATTGATCTGAAGGATATTGTTACTTTCTAGGTTTATCCTGTCTGTCTGTTCCTGCTCACTTTCTAACCTACCTTATTTAAGTTGGAGGTGGTATCCAATCCATAATTGGAAGGCAAGAGCAAATTAATGAAGCCTATTAGAGCTATTCCAAGCAGCTGTGCGATTCTCGCCCTTAAATTGCTCCGCGAGGGCTATTAGCACACCTTGGGGTATATATAAAGGGTCTTCGGTTAGAGGTCCAATTTTGTTGCTTTCCTGAATCCAGATAAAATGGACAATATACAGCGTTTTCTACTTTTTTACCAGAAAGGATGGGAGGTTCTGTGGAATCCACAGGAAGAACCCAAGCACATTTCCACCTACTACTTTCGAGAGCAGATGAAGTTTGTTTGTTAGAAGGAACTACTCCCATATAGCTAATGCAAGTATCTCTGATTTCTCAGGGCTATGGTCATGTACACCAACTCAGAGGAACGGAAATTGCCCTACCGATCCCTCTGGCATACTGTGGTAGTGATTAAAGTGTCAATTATATTCGCGAGCATGTGCTATGGGTTGACGGAATCGCTGAGAGACATTGTGGAGTTGGGTCGCGATCTCGCCATGGTCATTGCGGTTTGGAAAGGTCATTTTGTCAGTCACATCGCAGTTAATTATACCCCTCTTTGCAGACTTTCTTTATTATACCCTTGCAGAGGGTATTATAATTTTGCCATGATATTTGCAACGCAGTGAAGGAGGCATCTCAGACCCCATAAAGTATATATATTCTTGATCAGCATCACCAGCCGAGTCGATCTAGCCATGTCCGTCTGTCTGTCTGTCCGTCTGTCTGTCCGTCTGTCTGTCCGTCTGTCTGTCCGTCTGTCTGTCCGTCTGTCGGTTTCTACGCGAACTAGTCTCTCAGTTTTTGAGCTATCGGGCTGAAATTTTCAGCATAGTCTTATTTCTTTAGCACGCAGTATATATGTCGGAACGGCCGAAATCGGACCACTATATCCTATAGCTGCCATAGGAATGATGGCGAAATTAATGTACAAAAATTTTTAATTTCTCTGTTTTT
>VNJW01006800.1:0-106877 GCA_008042615.1 Drosophila auraria
TAAGACTTAATTTTATTTAAATTATTTTTTATTTGTAATTATTATATGGTCAAGATCCCACATTCAAACTTTTTTAATTGTATTGTAAATAAAATCATTTTTCCCCGCTGCAAAAACGTGCAATACGGCTTTGTTTCCTATTGCCTATCTCTATTTCGCAAGGGTATTATCAAATATTTTCATCCTCCAGGGCCACCCTGGCTAATGGTCATCCGATTTAAAAGATCTAACGCGATGTTCATTCTAGTATATACTAAATATATTCTAGTATATCTTTTAGCTTATCTGCGTATCGACCTTACTAAGAGGCGCCGAAAAAGTGTATTCACCTCTCGCTCGCACTCATTTGGTTGCTAAATTTTAGCTCTACTGAGTACGTAGCTTAAATTTAAAAAAACTATTAATTTCAAATAATTAAGAAATATCTTATTATGACGTGGGAATGTTGCAAAGCGAAAAACGATAAAAAAAATACCACCTCTGTTTAAAAAGCTGCCAACTCGTTACGTCTCTTTCGTCTTTCGCGTGGGAGAGAATAACATAACATAACATAAGAAGTATAACATAAAATTCAAGCGCGGCGGATTCAAAAATTGTTAATATTTACTATTTGATTTAAAATTAATTATAAAATATTAATAATATGAAAATATGAAAGCAAATAAAATTACCCCATCTTGCGGTCGCTTCGATTTTTTAAAGGCCATCTATATTTCAGAATTTAGCGGCGCTTTGTCAAAATTCGGGTTAACAGAGTCAAATTTCGAGTTAACATGTATTTGGACGTAGATTTTCGCGTTACCATGTATTTGGACGTAGATTTTCGAGTTAACATGTATTTGGACGTAGAATTTCGGGTTAACATGTACATGGGGTCGAATTGAAGCTGTTAAGAACAACAGTCTGCTAAAAGGAGAGGAGAGAGCCGAGAGCGAATCTCCGCTAAATTAAGAACAGCGCCAGAGTGACCGTGGGGCTGCAAAAAACCAAAGTTACATGTTCGTCAAATTAGCGTCGGTGAGTTAGCGTCGAAATGGAACGGTGGAAAATGGAAGACGGAGGCGGTTTTTTTAAAACAATTTCATAAATAAAGCATTTAATCGGAAGAAATATAGTTCCTACATGTAAAGAAAGGCAACGAAGGTGCCTTTAATAAACATTGGAAAGATCGAGCCCCTACCAAATGTAAAATTACTCCCCCCACAAAATTTTATTGGATTCCTTCCGACAGTTTTTCAGAAAGTCGCCCAACAGTGAGCAAACCTATGGGAAGCTCCAATACAAATACAGGCAGAAAAAATTAGAAGCCATATAACTCTACTATCGCTTTGCTTGCTGATATGCACGGCATACTTTTAGGCTTGTTAATATAGCCCATAATTGACCCTATTTACAAGCCTCAAAGTATGCTTCACTATTTATTCAAACATTTTAATGTACCATATTTTTTAGGCTTCTAGCAAGCCTTAAAGTATGCTACACATTTTATTAAATATATTTGATGTAGCATTTTTCTAGGCTTGTAACAAGCCTAAAAGTATGCTACCCTATTTATCAAATATTTTTTATGGAGCATATTTTTAGGCTTGTAACAAGCCTAAAAGTATGCTAAACTTTGAATAAAATATTTTTTGATGTAGCATATTTCTAGGCTTGTAACAAGCCTAAAAGTATGCTACACTTTTTATTCAACATATTTGATGTGGCACATTTCTAGGCTTGTAACAAGCCTAAAAGTATGCTACACTTTTTATTAAATATATTCGATGTAGATCATTTCTAGGCTTGTAACAAGCCTAAAAGTATGCTACACTTTTTATTAAATATATTTGATGTGGCACATTTCTAGGCTTGTAACAAGCCTAAAAGTATGCTACACTTTTTATTAAATATATTCGATGTAGATAATTTCTAGGCTTGTAACAAGCCTAAAAGTATGCTACACCTTTTATTAAATATATTTGATGTGGCACATTTCTAGGCTTGTAACAAGCCTAAAAGTATGCTACACATTTTATTAAATATATTTGATGTAGCACAGTTCTAGGCTTGTAACAAGCCTAAAAGTGTGCTACTCCATTTATTCAAAATTTGTAATGTAGCATATTTCTAGGCTTGTAACGAGCCTCCACTCGAATAGAGCTTTTAAAGTTCCACTCGAATAGAGCTTTTAAGCTCCACTCGAACAGAGCTTTTAAGCTCCATTCGAATAGAGCTTTAAATCTTTAAAGAATAGAGCTTTAAAGCTCCATTCGAATAGAGCTTTAAAGCTCCACCCGGCTCGAGATTTTTAAAAGCTCCACTCGACTCGAGCTTTTTTAAAGCTCCACTCGGCTCGAGCTTTTTTAAAGCGTGTATAGCCCTAATAGGGTAAAATTCGGCCTATACACCTTATAACAAGCCTAAAAGTATGCTACACTTTTTTTTTTAAATTTTTTGTAGCATACTTTTAGGCTTGTTATAACGTGTATAGCCCAAATAGCGGCAAATTTTGCCTATACACCTTATAACAAGCCTAAAAGTATGCTACACTTTTTTGTTTTTAATTTTTTGTAGCATACTTTTAGGCTTGTTATAACGTGTATAGCCCAAATAGGGTCAAATTTTTGCCTATACACCTTATAACAAGCCTTTAAGTATGCTACACTTTTTTGTTTTTAATTTTTTGTAGCATACTTTTAGGCTTGTTATAACGTGTATAGTCCTAATAGGGTCAAATTTGGCCTATACACCTTATAACAAGCCTAAAAGTATGCTACAGTTTTTTTTAATTTTTTGTAGCATACTTTTAGGCTTGTTATAAAGTGTATAGCCCAAATAGGGTCAAATTTTGCCTATTCATCTTATAACAAGCCTAAAAGTATGCTACACTTTTTTAAAAAAATTTTTGTAGCATACTTTTAGGCTTGTTATAACGTGTATAGTCCTAATAGGGTCAAATTTGGCCTATACACCTTATTACAAGCCTAAAAGTATGCTACACATTTTTTTTAAATTTTTTGTAGCATACTTTTAGGCTTGTTATAACGTGTATAGCCCAAATAGGGTCAAATTTGGCCTATACACCTTATAACAAACCTAAAAGTATGCTACACCTTTTTTCAATATTTTTTCTAGCATACTTTTAGGCTTGTTACAAGCCTAGATATGTACCACATCAAAAATATTTAATAAAAAGTGTAGCATACTTTTAGGCTTGTACAAGCCTAGAAATATGCTACATAAAATATATTTAATAAAAGTGTAGCATAGTTTTAGCCTAGATATATGCTGAATTAAAAATATTGAATAAATAGTGTAGCATACCTTTAGGCTAGTTACAAGCTTAGAAATAAGCTTAATTAAAAATATTGAATAAATTATGTAGGTTTTTTAATATTGCCCATGTTTGACCCTATTTACAATCCTAAAAATATGCTACAAAAAACATTGAAAAATAGTGTAGCACACTTATAGGCTTGTTAATATATAGCCAATTTTTGACCCTATTTACAAAAATGCTACAAAAAACATTGAAAAATAGGCTCCTCTATAGATATTGACGACATTGATATTGACATATCCGGGGGACATTATTAATGGAGGACATAATTTCTGGAGGACATAATTTCCGGGGATATAAATTCCGGGAGACATAATTCCCGGGACCTAATTCCTGGGGGACTTAATTGCCGGGGAACATAATTTCTGGGGACATAATTCCTGTGGGACATAATTCGCGGAGACATATTTCCTGGGGGACATAATTCCCGGGGATATAATTCTTGGGGGACATCATTTATGGGGGACATAATTCCTAAGGCACATAATTCCCGGGGGGACACAGTTCCCGGAGGAAATAATTATTAATTAAAAAACGTTATAAGTTGAAAAAAAAAAATTGTAAATATTAAAATAAATAGATATATAATAAAAAATTCATTTTTTTGAATGGCTTCCACCGGAAGCCGTACGTGGCGCACCAGATATTCAGCAAGCCTTCGACATTTCTTAATATGTAGGAACTTTATTTTGTTCGATTAAATGCATTAAAAGTTAGATTAAATGCTTTTATTTACGATTCAATTTAAAAATAAAAACCCCTCCGTGTTACATTTCCCACCGTCCCCTTTGAACGCCAACTCACCGACGCTAACTTGACGGACATTGTAAAAAAATACTGACACCTATTTCAAGTGTTGTAAAATCTCTCCACCCAGCGCCAGTGTTGCAGGCCCGTGCAATGCGCGCCATTGACACAAATTCGAAAGGGAATTGGGACACCAGGCTAAGGTTAATGCATTCAAAAGATAAACAAGGCACATCAACAGGAAACTAAAACTCCGGCTCTAAGTCAACTGCTAAAGGGGCGTGGTCGATAAGGGGGCGTGGGCGCGCATGGCTAATGTCTGCGCTGTCTGGTCGGTAAAAGGCCACGGACACGGAAATTCCGGACACAGTCTCCTCCGGAATGGCCAACTACTATCGACGCAAGAAGCCCGATGCGGTATTCCTAAATGCAAAGCCTCTTAATAGCGCCAATGCCCAGGCCTATTTGTATGGGGTTCGCAAGTACTCGATCGGATTGGCCGAGCGCCTGGATGCGGACTACGAGGCGCCACCGCTGGAGAGGAAGAAGACCTCGGATAGCACCGCCTCTAACAATCCGGAATTTACGCCGGTGAGTGAAGGTGTTTCTTGTTAACCAATCCCTCCTGAAAGAAACAGGGAATATCTATGCCCCTGGATAGAGTGTGTTTTACAGGAACATTGCTCCAGTCAACTGGTTCCTACGGATTATTGGCGTCTTGCCCATCGTTCGACGTGGTCCCGCTCGTGCCAAGTTTGAGATGAACTCAGCTTCGTTTATTTATTCCGTGGTTTTCTTCGTCCTCCTGGCGGTGAGTTGGGAAGGAGAAGGTTTAAGAGAGCACAAGTTATATAATATCTACACCTTTTTACCCAGTTCTACGTGGGATATGTGGCCAACAATCGCATCCATATTGTGCGCTCCTTGAGCGGACCCTTCGAGGAGGCGGTGATTGCTTACCTGTTCCTGGTCAACATCCTGCCCATTATGATCATACCGATCCTGTGGTGGGAGGCCAGGAAAATAGCGCGACTCTTCAATGATTGGGATGACTTTGAGGTGCTCTACTATCAGATCTCTGGGCACAGCTTGCCCCTGAATCTGCGACAGAAGGCCGTGTACATCGCTATAGTGCTCCCCATCCTGTCGGTCTTATCAGTAGTCATCACTCACGTAACCATGTCGGATTTGAATATCAATCAGGTTGTTCCCTATTGCATTTTGGACAATCTGACGGCCATGTTGGGCGCCTGGTGGTTCCTCATATGTGAGGCCATGAGCAATACGGCTCACCTGTTGGCGGAGAGGTTCCAGAAGGCCTTGAAACATATTGGACCCGCTGCCATGGTGGCAGACTATCGGGTTTTATGGCTCCGGCTGAGCAAGTTGACCCGCGATACGGGCAATGCAATGTGCTATACCTTTGTTTTCATGAGTCTTTATCTCTTCTTCATCATCACTCTGTCGATTTACGGATTAATGTCGCAGCTGTCGGAAGGATTTGGCATCAAGGATATAGGACTAACCATTACGGCTCTGTGGAACATTGGACTTCTTTTCTATATCTGCGATGAGGCCCATTACGCCTCGGTTAATGTGCGTACTAATTTCCAGAAAAAACTCCTAATGGTGGAGCTTAATTGGATGAACTCGGATGCCCAGACGGAGATTAACATGTTCCTCAGGGCCACCGAAATGAATCCCTCGACCATCAACTGTGGTGGCTTCTTCGATGTAAACAGGAGTCTTTTTAAGGGGCTGATCACAACCATGGTAACATATCTCGTAGTGCTGCTGCAGTTCCAGATCAGTATTCCCACAGACAAAGGTGATTCGGAGGGCACTAGCAACATCACGGTTGTGGACATGCTGATGGATAGTTTGGATAATGAAATGACCCTGATGGGTTCCGCCTCCACTACTCCAAGTACAACTACAAGCACTAGTAGAACCACAATGGCACCGAAGCACAAGGGCAGGAAGGGCTAAAATTAAATAATTGTTATAGCATTAGGCGATGTAGAGAAACCAAAAATGTCAAACAAAAATATACACACATATACCTGTAGTTGCGGCCAAAAAAATAAAAGCACTCAAAATGTTTTGTTATTTTTTAAATTACAAAATGTTGCAGGGAGTTTTTTTGGGTTTTCTAGAATATGGCTCACTCTTTAACAAGATATGTTTCATATTTGCACCTTTATTTGATATTCATATTCTTTACTTTTTTGTGCTTAAAATATTGCAGGTTAACAGAATTTAAGGCCGATATAGTTAAACAGAATTTCGTTACTGATTAAATTTAAATTTCAATTATTTTCAAGCTTTTCACGAATAAAATTCAACTTTAACTTCCAGCGAACTTCTGCTGCGGAAGCTCAGTTGCCAGTGACCAATTTTTAACTTCATTTTTTAATCTTTTGTTACCTTTATCTATTAAGTTTACAACTATTTTTCTTCGTTGCTTACATTGTGTTCAAGTGCTGAAGTGAGTAACGCGGCTAACCGACTTTAATAGTTAGTTCTACACAAAAATAGTTGTATTTTATAATGCCGGCAAACGATCCCACATACTACCCGATTTCAGGCACTGCCTGGGGGATATATTTTTGCTAATGTGCCCCTCGGTCCATATCCATTGGCTATCTAAAATAGTATCTCTGCTATATCCATATCACACTCGGTTTTGCCATACAGAAACTGCAGGGCAAATTGCAATCAAGACACCTGATGGGAAGGTTCCAAACAAAATTCGCTACCTCTTCCGGGGACTTAGCACTGTCCATCTGGAGATTCGGTTAGGATGTGCTTGTAGCCATTGCTGCCCAGATACATGTGCTCGCGTTGGAAATGATAGGGTATCTGTAAAGTATATTGATATTCAATATATTTGGAGCACTTAAGTGTAGTTTCCAACTCACGGCTCCAGGCGCTGGACAGGGTATGGCCACAGTGGCAATCTCCCGGAGTTTATTCATGGTCCGCAGGCTCTGGTAGAAGCTGTGCATTACATACCACTTGCAGTAATCCATGCAGATCATGCTATAGCAGATGATAACTGGAAAATCAAGAGGGGAGGTCCCTTAAAAATAAATTCAAATATTTTATTTATTATTTCCACTCACAGTAGGGCACTTGGCCGCCCACAATCTGCACCATCTTCGTGTCCCTCAGCATGAACACCAGTGCTCCCAGGGCAATCATCAGCAGGAACTCTACGATCAGCCAGGGAATTATCAAGCCAGGGCGATTCTTGTAGACCCCAAAGAACAGGGAAATGGCACTCAGGGCATAGGTTCCAGCGATTCCCGCCATCACGTAGAGGATATTCTCAGTGGCAGCCGCCAGTTGAGCTGCTGTCTGCAGCCGCAGATCGTTGTGGAACGGCGACATGTTGTAGAAGCCATTGTCCTTCTGGTCCAGTATATCCAGCTCCAGGACCTGGCACATCTGCTCGGCATGAGCCAGGCCAAGAAGCACCAAGAAAAGGGCACAGTGCGAGATCAACTGTGGAAGAATAAAATAAATATATTGAAATTTATAATAGTAAATTAAATATATATTATCTATTACAATCATTTAATTATTAGATAAAAACAATATTACTAATAACTTTAAAATGTATTTATTACAGTTTTGCAAGATTTTTTTTTGGTGAAAGCGAAAACCAGAACACCTTCAACGATCTCCCGAAGCTGCTACCCATTGCAATTGAGCGATAACCGGCTACGTGCCATACAATTCCCAACCACTTCTAGCTGCGCTGGCCATGACATCGTCTTTACTTGCCGCTGAAGCTTTAAAAGGGCGCTCGTCCTGGCACGTTCCCGATCACGGAGCACAAGTGCAGACGCATTGCGCCGCAGGAGCGTCTCCTTCGCTCACCCTCTCATACCAGGGGGGTTGGCGGGGGCGAGCGTCCCATTGCCGCCTTCGATGGCTCCTTGCGCGCCCAGTGGGGTATGGCTTTGCATATCCAGTGCGTAATTTTTGTCATGGGGCAGGCGGCTGCACCTCGAATGGGTCCGCTTGGATTGCTGGGGGATTTCCCAATCCTCCTGCGTGCCAGTGGTCCTGTGCGCCGCGCCCCGCCTTATAAATGAATCTAAATATCCTTATATAAAGATTACTGCTGTTATTATTTATAATTATAGAGAGCAGCTAAAATGGCATAAGGTGGAATTCCCGCCACACGAACCTATTTTAGGTATTATTAAACAGGTCTGTTTTCCACTACAAGTTTTTCTTTCTTATATATTTCTATACGTATAAATAATCCTACTTTAATAATAAAGGATTTGAAAGAACTTAACACCTTGTTTCTATCCAGTAAACACAGTTTTTCTCAACAATTTCCACTCACCAACTGATAGATGCTGGTCAGCAGCGCCGTTGTCCTTAGATTCCTGGGCGAAACCGGAGCCATCAGCATTTCCCAGGTGCGATGGCAGCAGCATTTCCACTTGCATCCAGCGGCGGACGCCGCACTGACCGATGGCAACAGCATTTCCACCGGAGTTTTCCCTGATTTTCCTCAATCAATTTATGGATTTTTCCCGCTTTCAGCCGCAGCTAATCAGAAGAAGAATGCGTCGCAACTGTATCCTCGACTGTTTCGTCATGCAATTGGATCGAAGATATCCAAGGGTGGGGTTGCTGAAGGTGGGCCTAAGTGTGCTGGCACCCACGCGAACCAAGTTTTCCCGAGCTTTGGTGTGTGGTTTGGGCCAAACTGCACTGGCGAACTAACCGAAAAAATGTGAGAGCAGAAGGACAAGGTCTGTCAAATGTTTTGACTCGCGGAAGAGCTTTTTCGCCAGTGTTTTGTTGGGTTTTAGGGAAGGGTATTTTAACTATGAGATGTGATATGTATTCATTATAATTAGAAATTAATATTAACTTATTATAAGATGTTGTTCTTGAACTTGTATACTTTTAATTTCTAGAAATTATCATAGACTGTGAATAAAATTTCCTACAACAAAATTGGCTTTTCCCTAAATCAAACCTAGAAGCATTTTTTAATATATTCTTTTTATGACTTAAAAATGTTTTTAGTCAAAGGGAACATAATTCTTCGCTTTGAAATTATTATATCCAAGTTATTAAACTTTTTGTTTGGGGTTGTTTCCCTCTTGAAACCGCGCAGATGCTTATCGCCCCCAAAGAAGCGAGCTTTTCTGACTTTTCAAAGCTTTCGCCAGAGTTGCCACTCATTTGCAAGACCTTAAGCCATTCAATTTGGCTCGGAACTTCCCCTTACCCCACGGCGCGCGCGTTGACCGACCCCCTCCGTTGCTATGATAAATTTTTGCATTTTAAAAGTCAATTTACACTGGAACTATAAAAATGTAACATAAATTTTGCCAAAGCAGGCCATAAAACTCCGGCAGTCGGCGCGGAAAGAGAATCAAAGTCGTGTCGTTGCCACTGGGCAACCAGGCAGCCAGCCGAACCATCGGAAACCCAGGAACCTCCTCATCATTGCAATGATCATTCTGCACTTGGAAAATTAAATTCAACCTTTTATGAATTGGATGCTTTTCAAGGATGAATAATATAACTCAAACCTGAATTCAAAAGACACTTATTAAACTTCTACTTACACTTACTTAGTTTTAAAATATTTTTTTTATCGTTTCTTCTATAGTATAGGTCCCTTTTTTTTCCAAGTGCATGGAACCCAACCTTATGGCGCTCCCTCTCCGAGTTGGGAGCTACTTGTGGGCCTAATTGATTGTTTTTCTACGAGCTTGGAGCTGGAAGCTTGAGCTGGCGACTTCTGGCGAGGATCTGGCCTTAGCACCGGGACCGGTACCGGGACCTGGGATCATCTCAGCTCACAATGTTGGGGCCTATTGGGTTGATGATGAAGACCTCAGGGGCAATATATGGCCGAGTGCGCTGTTGTTAGCGGCTTGTTATCATTGGGCGTGTTTTATTAACTTTTAAGCTGCCATACACGCGAGGGGCCATAAAAAGTGCAACTGCCGGTCGGCTGGCCAGAAAGCCGGCTAGCCAGCCATCCAGCAAGCAACTGAAAACTGCAAAAGTCAATTAAAAATTTTTTACATTTGTTTGCACACAGAACGGAACGGAACGCGATTTCGGTTTCTGTTTCTTGTTCCATCCTGGCGCGATAATCATAACTGCAAAAAAGTAAGAAAACTACGCGCAGGCGTCGCCCGTCAATAATTTATGGCCCCGAAGGATGGGGCTTTCGGGCGCTTTAGCGGGGCGGTTAAGCGCGCGGGGGGCTGGGGTACAGGTGAGCTGGGGCACAGGTGAGCCGGGTAGCCGGCAGGCTGGTGTATTGAAATATCATCTCGCAACCATTTGCCGTTCAATTTGCGTTCGCAACGCTCTTTTGATTGGTTTTTCCAGCCCATCGCCCTCCAACCTCCGCCGGCGATCCTCGCGATGCGACTACAAATTGATTGCCTTAAAGTAACTTGTAAAATGCATCTAAGAGATGCACGCTGAGAAATTAGGGTTCTTCAGGGTAAAGCCAGAACCTAGACTTCAAATAGGTATCCAATTAGGTTTAAAATACCAGAACAAGGCATAAAGTGATCACTCTAAGTAAGAAATTATGCAATCAATTCACTTTATAAATATTTTTCTTCAATACTTTCCGGTGGCTGTTTTTTTTTTTGAGAGTTAGTAAGTGATTTCTTAAAAATAATGAGACTAAGTACCAGATCACGGAACTTAAGTGGAGTGTTTATTATGTTATAATAAAATTTTCTATATCTTTAAAAAAAAAATCAGAATAAGGTCTTAACATTTCTATTTCATAAATCTTGAAGGTGTCACTTATAGTTTAGTTTATTAAAATAACAAAAAAGATTCCTAGAGGTACGCAAAAAACATTCTTTTTGAGCTTCTTCGCAGTTTCCATCTTATATATCTTGGGAAATAATAAGAAATATATATATTTTGCACAAATAATCCTTTTAAAAAGTAGGCAAAAGGAGACATTAATATATCTAAAATAAAATATTTTCTAAGACATACCCATTCTTTACATCACTTAATTTAAATATCAAGAACAACTCTGTATTTTTAATTTTAACGCACATGCCTTTAAAATATTTCGGTTCTGAATATATTCAACACTTTTGTCCCAGTGTAGACTTCCCTTTTGCTGTTGTTGTGGTGTTTCTGCCGCTTCCTGGACTCCTCTTTCAGCAAAAAACAGAAGCAACATTACAAATGTGTGGCGTTATTGCCACGGGGGAGGAGTCCGAAGTCAGGAGTCAGGAGCATCGACTTCTTTTTGATTAAAAAGAGGAAAAAGGCCAGAGGAGTGGGAGCTGAAATAGGAGTTGGATTCGGAGTTGGACTCGGACTTTGGGGGGAGGGGGTTGAAGATGTGGACTGGCCAAAAGCAATCGACGTTGTTAACAAGCATTTCAGCGCATGACAATTGGCATGCACACCTCCGGGCCATTAATATGAAACCGATGCTGACACATTTGGAGCTCAACTCAGTTGCTGCAACTCCCGTCACTGCAACTATCCAATAAGGCATGGGGCTTCGTTCGGTTATTTAATCACAGAAAATCCTACGAACATAAATAACATTTCCCCGACTTATTTGCACAATTTGTTTGCCTGTTTTGACAGTCGGGTTTGCAGGCATTTTGCGATATCTTTCGCTTAGGTTATGATATGAAAGTTGCAGACGAGGAGGTTTCCGAGGAGATTGCATGGTGCAGTTGATGGTGAGGATATGGAATGCAAGTGCACTTAGTATTTATCGGGCTTCTGATGGGGTTCCTTAAAGTAATTAAAGCAGTGGAATCGAATTAAACTGGGGTTTGGGAGGGTTAAATATTGGAGGAATTTGTGGGTCTTTAAAATAACAAATTGACTCATGGATTACACTAAGATATTTAAGATTATTTATTTTATTTTCTTATTGAGTATAAAGGTTAGAAAAAGTAATTATTTTCAAGCCATAAAAGCCTGTAACAAGTATAAACGTGAGTGAGACGAGTGATTTATCCTTGAAATACTTATCTGTTATGTTTTTTAAATTTTGCAAAACTATCCTGGTCATAAACTCACAAATATTATACAAACCTTTAACTTATTACACTTAAAAGCATCTAAAATACCTTTAAATGTATCCTGTATGCAAAAGCCAAGCCCCTTCACATTTTCCACTTCTTATTCTGGCAAATCCTTGACACCCTTCCCCTCCTATCAGTTTCATAATTTCGCTAAGCATTTCGCACTTCTCACTGAATCCAAATTCCCCAATCCAAGCTTTGTCACGTTTCCGGATTCGCATTTTGGCGGCAAATATCAATTGTAGCACATATTTGCATAGGCCAAACATGGAAGGGGGCTTGGATCTCCCCAAATTATCGAAGGGGGGTAGCAATGTATTGTCATCCCGACGTTTTGGGGATACATTTGCACATGACTGACTTTTGTCGCCGATTTTTGCGGTGTCGCAATGATGAAGATGTTGCCTCTCTGTTTGCGATTAAACTTGGACTTCAGCGATGCTCATTTCCCTTTTACAAAAGAGGGTAGATAAATGTTTAAATATTAAGATATTTTAGAAAATGTTTTAAAGGATATTGAACAGCTATTAATATATCCTGCACTTCATGGACAAAAAATATTGCATACTTTTTAGCAGCTGTCGAAACAAACTATAATTTTTTAATGGTCCCAAAATATTTAATTTCAATTATAAAAACTGTTAGCTCTACTCAATTTTTACCACTTTTCTGTTTTAAAATGTTAACAAAAAGTGCAGATCTGTCTCATGTTTTTAAGGATCCAAAACAGCTTAAAGAAGGACAAAATCTCTCTAGTAAAGTGGACAAATTTGTCAGCACTGTCACTGCACCCTCCGGCAGCAGCAGCGGCAACATCGAACCCCGCAGCAACATCAAACATCAGTTGCTGCAACGGCAAACAAACGAGCGAGAAAGCCCTCACTCACTCGAATCTCAAGGGTGTGTTCAATTGTGTCAATTTAACGCCTTTTATGGCACACCAACCGCCGCCACCCCCTTAGCCCACTTTCCACCCCCGGTTAGCACTCCGTTTCTGAATGAGTTGCTGCTGCCGATGCTGCCGCTGCACGTTGGGCATATTAATTATTGCATGGCCAACGAATGATTCAAATAGATCGCTAGCTGCGAGTTGCCACTGTTTAACCCACTCGATTTGCCTCCACCGGCGGCACAAGTGTTAATTATTCCTCCATCTGGGCTATCGGGCATATCGAGTACGTACTTGTGCTCGGGTATTTGCAAAATGCATGCTCGCTTTACGCCGGCCAAACACGATTATTAGTAGTTGCCTGTCTAAATATTGGAAATTGACAATGTGCCAGCCAGCGCTGCTTAAATGGTTTATGGATGTGCACGACGAGGCCGAGCATTCGAAAGGATGCTCACATCAAGGATGCAGAGCAAACAGCACGGATTGCTGGCAAGGAAGAAGGAAGCTTCTCGGTTGCAGATGTGGGCGGGGTTTGTTAACGGGATTTGTAATTAAATTGGTAGTTGCACAAAGCCCTTACTTGGATTTCGAATAAGGTTTCCAGGATTCTGCATTTGAATTTAACAAATTGATTTATTCTTAGGCTTAGATAAACCATCTCTTTCGGTATTACTTGGGATAATTTATGATCTACAGTTAAGAAAGTCTCACATTAAATAAATTAATTTGAGCCTAGTTAACTTGAGATTAAATTTAAAGCAATGAATCTTATAATAATATACAATATTTAAAAGTAAATGTATAATTTATAAGCTAAACTATATGGCTAACGGTTGAAATAATTATTATCAATAAATTGAAGTCCTATGAAATGTCCAAGGAATTATTTATTACATTTATTCGGAGTTTCCTCAGTGCTTAAATTATTTAATATTTTACCAAGGCCCGACAAAGACCTTCTGGCCAAATCTAATTAGCGGTACAAATTATGCCTACATTGTTGTGAATTCTTAAAGGAGGCTTTATAGAAAGGGTTCATCAGAATATTTTCTATTCCCCGAGGTTAATATTTATTAGAGCCTTTCTATTTGCTGATGCCTTACCCAAAATGAGGCAATATTTCCACATATTCCGAGCTGTCCAGTGGCCACATGTAATCAGCGTGATCCCAAATCCCAGTAAATCCTGTAAATTATACAAGTCATAGGCTTAAAGCCTGGAAAAGGAGCAGCGGCAGTCGCGCTTGCCTGGCAAATATCCTTGATATCATTTAGTCAACTGGAAAAAATTCAATCAGCATACTTGGCAAATATTCAACAACGCTCTGGCGCTGGTTCTGGCTCTGGCTCTGCCTCCGCCTCTGGGTGAGGACAAGGATGAAGATGAGGATGGAAGAGGATGCTGGATGTCGATGTCGATGACGATTGTTTGACATCCCAAAGGGGGTGGTGGTACATGGCGGGTGGGGTTGCATAAATCAACAGCAAATAAATGCTGATACGCTGAAAGTTCGTCTTGGGATGCTTTCGGCTGAAACAAAAAAACACTCGAAGCGGAAACGAAAAGAACAAAAAAGAGGAGCAAAATTCGCATTCGATAATTGAATTTTCCGTGGCGTGGAGAATAGGAATAAGGAAAAATGTCCAAAAGAAAAGCACAGAGGGGGCGTGGACTCCGAGGGTGGTGTGGCCGAAGGACCCAGCAGCAGCGTGTCCAGCGATGCATGCGTCGCACGTAGCCCCGAGGAGCAGCCAGCCGAAGGAGGGAGGAATCAAAGAAGCAGTAGCTGGAGGATGAGCACCAGGGCGCTGGGAGCTTGGAGCATGGAGCTGGGAACTGGGAGCTCCAAGCTGCTCCCATATTATGTGCACAATAAATAGACGTGATCAGCATGAAAAAGGTGAGGGAGCAGCTCGCTGTCGCTGTCGCTGCCCTGCTTGTCCTCGTCCTGCTTTTTGCGTCCTTTTCCTCGGGAGCTGTCCTTGCGCTTGGCTGAGCGGCCACATCGCTGGCTGCATGCTGACAAGTAAAGCACTAAGAAAAAAATGCTCACAAAATTTAGGGAAATAAAAAGATGCTAATATCTTATGGCAAATTTCTAACAAAAGAATAAAAAAAGAAATATTTTTAAATATTAAATATTACTTAATTTAAAGTTTTTAAATTTTTCTAAAATTTTTTAAAGCCTTCTTTCATGTGTTTTTAAAACCCTTGCTTTTTGGCAAAGTGCAGGAACTTGGAGCGCCGAAATCCCCGAGCGGAAGACGGAGAAAGAAGCTGGCAGGACGAGGATTTTGGCACTGAAGGAGCCCCGTCGAAGGAAGCACTTGAGAGGATGTTGACTGAGTTTTTCCTCAGCTTCTTTTTGCCGAACGGTTTCCGGCTTTTGTTGCACGAAAAGTGCTCGACGGGGTCTTTTGTCCCTGTGAGTGTGCGTCTCTCTCTCTCCGTCTGTGTGAGCCCTCCGAGGGTTTGGCCTAAGTATGCCACCCCCACCGCCTTCCTTTACCCCGAAAGATGTTGAAACTTCCGAAAAACAAGGCGCCGCTAAACTTTTTTTATGCTAACTTACTTTGTAGTTTCTTCCTATTTGCAACTTTGATTTTTGTTTATTTTCGCTTGCAAGGAGCCACCCCCGCAGAGCGAAGGGAAAAAAGTCGAAGAGCTCCAAGGGTGGCTCGGATACGCAACCCCCAGAAAGAGAGACGGCAAGAAAATGGCGGCAAGCAGCTTCAAGTAGCAGGAAAATTTCTTGACACGGAAAATTTCCTTGGACTTTGTTTTTCGTCGCTTTTTCCTCTGCTCTTTTCTTGCCATTTTCCTTCTCTTCCGTTCACTTTAAAATGCGCCATTTTCTTGTTTGCTGACCCAGGCCTAGCCTCGTCTCCCCCACCGATATTCCAAGCGGAAGTTTTATGAATTTTCTACAAAGCAGCCAAGTCTTTTCCCCTTGGATTTCTCCTTCTAATTTTTCTCTTCTTTTTTTTTTTTGCAGGAAAATTTCTATCTTGCTGTGGAATCACTGCAGTGTGAATAATGACAAAAAGCAGAGGAAATTGTAGCTTTTGCTGCTGCTGCTGCGTCAGGAAATATTCATAAAAAAAAGAAAATCATCAAGAAAAGTCTCTTTCAAAGGGCAGCTAAGAAATGCGGCTCTCAAGGAAAGAACTTGATGGTTTGCCATGCGGGTTGGTCACAAAATTTCAAACATTTCACTTCAGTTTGGGAGAATTAAAACAAACTGAAAAACGTAAGACAATAATGGTGTCAACCCTTTTTTTATGTTTGGTTGTTGGGTGAAATTAACATCACCTAATGAAGTTATTAGGGGCGTCAATGAAGGTCAACGAATTGACATTTAATTAAGTGCGAGCAGCCCGCACTCCAGAAATGATCTTTTAATTGTGGAGCACCTAATTTCGACTTCAATCATCATTTTCTTATAGAGTCGGATACTTTTTGAGAACTGCCAGTAGACAGAGCGTGAAGCGGAAAGTGTTTCCATGTGTCATTAGGAAGAGCGTCATTTGCCCGATTTTAAGGGTGTTGGAATAAGTCATTAAAGGGGAAGGCTTGTGGTATTAAAGTCATAAAATAATAGATATATAGTCTCCAAGAATTAATTAGGTTTCCTTGGTAATTAGCTTATGTTTATTAAATTATTAAAGCATAACTCAGGTTGATCTTAAAGTTAATGCTCTGCCACCCTGACGGTGTTCTATTTATAAATATTTTTATTTTTGGTTGCCTTTCTCAGGCGAATTAGCATAAATTATGCACGCCCACTTGCGAATGCAGTTCGTGCGTGTGGCCCCTTGTTTTCCCCCTGCCCCCCGTTCACGCCGCCAGTGCACGTGCCATTTTCCATTTTCCACTGGCAGGTGAGGCGACGCACAATTAAGCGTCAAGTGGCAGGACCAAGGGAGGCCGTTGCCGCCCCCTTAGCCTCCCAGGGGGTCGGCTCGCTTTTCAAGGACTCCCGCGTAGTTTATTGAATTTTCATATTTTGTGCCTGCGACTCGCTCAACTATGTAAAGTGGATTTGGTAAGCGAATTAGGCATCTCGCTGGCTCGAAACTTTGGCCAAACAAACAACTCAGCAGCAGCGCTTGAAAAAAGGCATACAAATTATATATATGCCACGCCCTCATGGCTTCCGAGCGCCTTCTTCTCAGCGTGGATTCTCGGGATTGAAAAATAAAAAAAGAGGGAACTAACACTGAGAAAATTGTTTAACAAAATAATTACAGATCGGATTTAAAAATTAAGGTGAACTTTAAGGTATCTTTAAGTTAATATTCTCAGAAATATAAATATAAGTTCATAAGCTAACACGAATAATTTAAACTGATTTAATAACTTATAAATAATAGCAAGGCTCAGAAATATAAACCAAATAAATTATTGTTATTTCAAAAGAACAATTTTGTATCTTTAATAAGTGTATATTCAGAAACAAACTCAACAGATAAACAATATGAAGTTGCTTTTTTTGTTGAGAACATTTCCTTCGAGTGTAATATAATCGAATTTATTTGTCTGAGGTTTTTCTTTTGGCAAAAAGTTTTTCGCAAAGCTGGCAGCGGTTTTCAGTTTTGAGTTCATCCATCCATCCACCCATCCCGCTGGCAACCTCAGCTCGACTGAACTCGAACTCAACCCCTCTAACCGCATTTGCACACGCTCGTCCACACACGAGATTTGATTTGATTTTATTTTATTTTACTTTATTTTACTTTACTTTGGCAGCGTAGCCGGCATTTTCGGGATCCTGCTCAGAAGCTGTGTAAAATTAGCAGCATAAGATTGGATTATATCCTTATGGTATGGCATGGCATGGCGCAACTTGCCTTTTCCCCTTTTTTTTTCTGGTTTTTCGGTTTGGCTCGGTTTTTGGTTGGACTTGTTCTCGGGTCGTTCTCGGAAGAGACACAGCCCTGTGATTAAATATGTCGAAGCACGTGCCACGATTAGGCGAGCGCCGTTGCGTCGAAGCGTGAGCTAGGGGTTAAGGCACGGGAGTCGTACTGGGAGGGGCGACACTTTTGTTGAATTGCTAATTTGCTTAAAGTCAGCCTTTCTTTCGCCTGAGTGACGAGCGGACCGGAACTCGCTGGTGTCCTTTCGGTAAATCCCTCTGAAATGGGATTACATTGAAGTGGCATTGGTTTTTCGGGGCACCCAAAGAGAGATGTTAACGGAAATAATGGAGGCATTATAGGGTTAGTCACACGATTTGCTGCAAATTCAATGGAGCGACGAGCTGACACAGTTAATTCTGGAAATGCTTAGATAAAAATAAGTTAGGTCTCAGTTTAAAAGAAATAAGAGTATTTATTTTCTTCTAGGACTCAGCTCACACAATTCCGAAATTATGATTAAAATATTATTTATTTTTAATCTATAATTGATATATTATAATATGTAAACATTATAATTTTTTTTAGAGCTTTTCTTATTGTTCCTTGTTAAGTACCTGAACTTCTGTATTTTTTGAATAATTTATTAAGGACTCTATTCCATCATCTTGGTAAGCCTTAGTGGCCCTGCCATTCATCTCCCGGCTGGAAAAGACTTTTCCCAGCTGGCAAAGTCGGCAAACCAAACGCTCTCTAATTGGAACCCCATTGGCTGGGGCTCCCTGGCTCCGTAATATAGTCGTTCTATAAAATACCCCATCCCCTCTAGCTGAGACCGGGGCCATAAAGTCAATTAATCGCCTAAAGTGCGGGATAATAATAATTCCCGGGGCTGGGAGAAACTAAACCGCGACAACCGCCAAAAAGCGGCCCGGCACCTCGAGAGAGACGTCTCAACTATAAATTGCCTCGAATGGGAATGGAAAAGGTACTCGGCACTCGGGACTGGGACTGGGAATGGAACCCTCCTTATGGATGGGGACTCTTGTTTGTGTGCCTCGCGCCTCGCGCCTCGCGCCTTTTGCTGTTTGTTTTTTGATGTTGATGAATGTCGGTGGCCGCAACTTTCCGCTGTTGTTTTAGTTGAACATACAAAAGGTCGTCGTCGTGTGTGTGTGTATATATTTATTTCTGACCATTTTCTCTCTTGTTCCCAGTTAATGTTTTCATTTTGTGGAGTGGCCTGGACGGGGCTGGATTTGGGATTGGATTGCGTGCTGCTTGATGCATGTTCCCTCACATTTTACAGATCCACTTAACCTCGTGATTGATATGTTGCAATAATTCTTATCAAACAATGACCACCGAAACCAGTGAAATATCGAGCGCGGCATCTTTGCCGTAGATGGTAATGTTTGGGAATGAATTTTGTAAAGAAAAGGAGTTTTTATAAATCAACAAAAATATTGTAACTTGAAAGTAATTGAAATTTAAATAATACTAAAATATAATATACATTTTAAACAGTTTCAAAACTTTTGTAACAGTTCAACCTCAGGAAACTAATTTATGAAAATATTAAAACCAAGTATTTGAATCTAAAAATTATGTTGCTTTTGATATATAAAATCTTTATTATTTATCTATAGTATAACTCCCATCTTCCTTTAGAAACAAAACACAAGCAAATAAAAAGCTTGCAGAGAAAATATACCACTAAAATTTCGTGTGCACAGTTCTCACTTTTGTAAACAATATTAAGAAATATTAATTTTCATTTATCATTTTGATTGAGCGATCAAATCAAAAGAGAATCGCTGCCATCTCCGGTTGTTTTCTCGTGTGATTTCTTTATTATGATAGCAGAGATTCTCTTTTAATGATCTTTCGCCTTTCGTCTTGATTTATGGATCCCAGAAAACAGAGACCGAAAACCAAACCCAGACCCGATCTCAGCTTTAGCCGCAAGGTGTCGAAACTGCAAGTTTTCGGGGGAGGGGCTTTTTGAAACAGGCACCAGATGTATGTACATGGCCTAAGGCTTGGGAAAATAGGTGAATAGAACGCCAATCTAACGGGGTCCACTCTAATAGAGGGGGATCTATAAAGGCCGAGGATCAGCGTGAAAATGTGTGTGAAAATGGGAAGATGTGAAGATCATCAGCGGTTCCCAGGCCTTATGAATACTATTTATGTAAAGCTATCAACCTGGGGGGCATAGATTAAGTGGATTTGTTTTAATAAATAGTCTTTAAATTAATCACATTCTTATCTAAGGTTTTTCTTTAAATTATTCTCATAATTTCCAGCTTAAAGTTATTTTAGGTTAACAAATTCAAAAAACATTAAAAGAGAACTTGTCTGCATAAAGCGTTCCTTTGAATAGAAGCGTGTCCTTTGAGGCTGACCCCGCCCTACGGCCAAAAAATCCACCCACTTTCCCCAAAAACTCAACACTCCTCCCTCGAGTGCCGTCGACTCTCGACTTTTGTTCTTTTTTTTTCTGTTCAGCCAAGACTTAACTTAATTATACCCTGTAAATAGGCGTTCGAGTTGTGCAATCCCTTTTGGCCTTTTGTGCTTCGGAGGAGGAGTCCGAGGGGTGGGTTCCGCTGATTTCCTGCCCCGGGGTCTGTTGGGAGATCCTTTTGTAAGCCGCTTAGATCCCGAAGGGTTCCGGTTCCTCTGCTCCTGGCCAGTGTAAAGTGTGATGTATGCAAGCGTGCAAATTAAAATTCGGTTTCTGCGGTTCTGCCACACTTGCATAATACCCACCAGCACCCCGTGCAAACACCACCGACGCGTCGGGCAAACAATCCACACCAGAACCCGAAGCAGAACCACTCCTAAACCACATCGACACGCCGCTCTCTATAATTTATTTTGACATGTTTGCCAACACATTTCAATTGATTTTATTGTTGGCGCGAGTCTCGCGCTCGCCATAAAAATAAAATAAAGTGAAATCAGATGAAAAGTATCACAATTATTGAAATATGAGAACTTATGACAAGCGACACTTGGAGAAAATCAACCCAAAAGCAATATAGGAATAAAAGAGGTAACGGAAATTAAACTGAGCTTTAAATTTTCCCTTTTTGTTCTTTATAATATTTTTAAGATATTGTTAGAAATGTTTCCTAATAAAAACAGCTACGAAATCAGTATGTATTTAGAAGCAACTTAATTCAAATTTAGTCTTACAACAGTTTACAAATAATATTGACTATAAATATTTTTTATATTTTATAAGGTGTCTTTTTTTTTTAAATTCTAAAACGAATTGAATCAATTCATAAGTTAAATAAATTATAGTACTTTTACAATGAAGACTATTCTCTTAATTGCTTGAAAATATGACTCTTTCAGCAGGTGCTTACCTCTTACATTACTTTCAGCTTTATATCTGCCTTTATATATATATATTTTTTTTTTTGTTTTTATCTTCAGAAACTTCTGAAAACCTTTCTGAAAATTTATAAAAATTTTTTTAATAGTAGTTTTCTTCGAGTGCTTCAATATAGTAATAACAAGTTGCAGTTATCGCCTCCAAATCACCCGAAAACCGCAGAGCAGACAGACTCCCTCGCTGGCAAATAGTTTTGCGGATTTGTAAATTAACAAATTAAATTAAACGCGCGACTGGGCAGCAGAATCAGTGGAAGCCCTGGCCACCCTGGCAACTTGTGCCAGCCTCCTCCCAAAGGGGGTTTTTAGTTTTATTTTCGGCTGGGTTTACGCCTATTTGCATTTATGGTGGTTCGCTCGGTTTGCCTGGTCGGTTGATTTGCTTTTTTTTCCCCTGTTATCTCGAAAATTATGAAAATTTCTATGTGTTTGTTATTCGATGATATAATCGCGATGATAATCGGTATGTGTCATCATGTGGCAAATTGCGGCAATTGTTGTTAATGATTAGGCCGTGCAGAAATTGCAGAGATCAATGGCCTTTGATTGCGGTCACAGATATGTTTGAATTTCTGCAGGTGGCCCCGGGACTCTGAATGGACTTTTAGAGTCACCAAAAAGGGAATTTAAAGAGTCCTTTTTCCCTATTTAAAGCCCTGCAAATAACTTTTCTTAAGATAAGGGAGATTTTTTTTCGTTAAAGGGAAAAGTTTATATTTGTGCATATTTTAAAGCAAACAATTTGCATGCAAATACACATACAAGCGAAAAAAGTTTTCCTTCTGTGTTTGCCATATGGCATATGTGTTTGTGTGTGTGTGCTTTGGTTGTGTTTGTATTTGTAATGCCTCCTCCGCCTGCGAAAATATTCGACATATTTTCCAACAACCAAAGCAAACATCAAAGGATGCTATGGAAACGAATGTGAAATGCTCTAGGAAGTCTCAATATGGGGGTTAGAATATCTTCGAGATTATGCTGAGATTTTCAAGATTAAATTTACTTAGATATTTATTGAACTTTTAAACACTACGGTAGAGAGTAAATTATACATAAAAGCATAATATAAAATTCTATCTATTTTTATTTAATCTATTTTAATTCCATTATATTTTTATAGCCCATTATAAATACATTTTACACTTCTTGAAACTATAATTAATTGTAGTGTCTAAAACTTTTTTCATATCACTGAAACCCTTTATTAAAGTTAAGTTAATAAGGAAACTCCTGGAAGAAAGAAATTTGAAAATAATACTTACATAAATAAATAAATCATACAACAAAACATTTTTAAAATTATTAGACTTTAAATGGGATATCTCATTTAATATAATATATATTTGTTAGTTAATTAATTGATAGAATTCTCTTAGCTTAAATAAAAGATAGCACCCGGAAATCCAACGAATATAGCTGGCACTTCCTGAAAAGTTTTCCGAAATACCTCTTACTCTTCCATCGGAGCCCTTCTATAGCAAGCAGTAAATATGCATTTTGTTGAATTTTCCATTTCCATTTTCATTTCCCCATTCCTCTCTTACCCACCATTTCCATTTGGCCAACAATTTTGCGCATTTTTATGTTGTTTATTTTTGGTAGCTTTTTAAAAAACATCAGAACTTTTCATTTACATATTCGCTTTGTAAAGAGACACACACAGAGCGCCAGGATGGAGGGAGCTGAGCTGGTGTCCTGTGTATCCTTCGGAGCGTTTGCTACGTTTCGCCTGGTGCCGAAAAATTTGCATAAAATGCAAATGATGCCGAGCGGGGAAAACCAGGGGGTGGGAAATCGTGGAGGAAGGATGAGCTACCTCGGTTACCGCTGTGGCTTTTTGTGGTCCTTTGCGATATCATATTTATTAAAAGGATTATTGGTGCTTCACTGGCATATCCTGTTAGCGCTGCTCAACGAAGGGGCACTCGCCCCGCCACCCACTGGACCACCGCAAAAAAACACCCAACAAAAAAACAGGGACGGGTCTCCATTTGCCCATTTATGCAAATGAACAACGGCTGCCTTTTGTTTCAGGTTTCCAATCTCCTTCCCCCAAAAAAGAATCCCCAAACTCCATTGGAAAATATGCTGCTCTTCTTTTATTTATTCCCTCTTTGAGCGCCATATTTGATTTAAAAGTTGACGCCGCCGAATCGCTTCAAAAGCCTTGTAAAAATGAAAAAAATAATACAAATACAATTAAAATGGGCGAGTTTTTCCTTTACAACTTCGGGGGAATTTTCTGTGAGTCTTCCCCTGATTTCACACCTGGCACTTAGCACACTCGGGAAAGCCGAAAAGACGGCGCTATCTCTTGGACTTGGCGCTTTGTTATGATTGCACTCTATTTACTTGGATTTTCTCACCTCCGAACTCGGTTTACTTCTAATGAAGTCGAACGTTTCGGTTGCATTTTATGGCCCAGCGAGCGCCTTCAATTGGCGGCTGGGATGTGGAATTCGAAGGATTCCCTGGGTTGAAATTGACGGGAATTGAGTTGGGTTATGGTTTTATAGGGTTGCCGAAGGGTGATAATTGAATAGGGGTTTCCCAGAAAGTTTTTTCAGGATTCTAGAACAAATTCATGAGTGAAAATTTTATTTTATAAAAAGCAATAAATAATGGAATAGCTTTTTTGTATTTTATTAATAATATTACTTCCAAACAGGTGGCATCATTTAAAATAAATGCATTTAGAATTATAATTTCGATATTTATAATTGAAATTTATTTGGGATTTGCTTAAAAAAAACCCTAAGCCTTAAAGTATCTCTTTATCAACTCCAATTCATTTGTTATCCATCTACTAAAAAGTAAAAAAATAAATAAATATTTAAGATAGAAAGATCTAATTAAAAACTCGCGAAAAAGACTATTTTAATAAGGTTTCTATAAATGACCCTAATGACCGTAAAACTAAGTTTCATTATTTATTTAACTAATCTTTAATATTTCAATAAACAAAAACTAAAAACTAGGCCTCTTTAACACTACAGAATCAGACTTTATAACTGAAGCCTCTTCACACTTTAAACTCGCGCAAGGCCCACTTGCATATCCCTTAATTTAAGGCCAGCCAATTTTAAAGGCCACCCTTCCGCCTTTTAGTATGTCAATTCAAGAGTTCGTTTCGGCTTGACATATTGCAGCAAGTGGAAATTTGCTCGATTCGCAACCCCATTTGGCCCCAAGTCCTTCCCCTTTTCGGAAAAAGCCAGCCCTCGCACACAGATAACACCCTTGGCCACACACAGATAACACCCACATATGGCACTAACACCGCCAATTTGACGCCAAGTGTGTGCCCGTCTGTGTGTTTACCCCTGCCACATTTTCGCCCATTTTCCATTTCACAAAATCCCCTCAAAACCCCCCCGGAAACCCCCTTCGATGGCGATGCCCACTTGTCAGTCATTTTACGAAAATGTTAAAGTATCAAATTCATTGGAATTGCGTTGAGAATGTTTGACAGTTCATAAATGCCCGACGCTTGACTTGCATAAATATTTTGCAAGGCCCCCAGAAAAGCGGCAGGAAAATGGAAGGCGGCAGTGGGTGGAAAACTGCCGGAGCTGCCATGGAGCATGTGTGTGTGTGGCTCTGAGCACTTGAAAAAGTTTCCAAAAATGCGAAAAGTCAAACAAACGTCCGCGCTCCTTGCAGTTCTCCCCTCCGTTTTCAGTTTTGCGTTGTCAGTTTTCCCATCTCCATCTCGCATTGCTGAGCATTTTTCCCCATTTCATGGTTGCCATTTTGTTTCGAGAGCCGTAAAAAGTTTCCCCCGGTTTTTTCCCCATAGTTTTTCTTTCATTTTTCAGCTTATTTTTATTTATTTTGTTTGTTTTTCTATATTTTTTTTGTGGGTTTGCGTCGGCGCACTGTGAAAGTTGCTCAACCGAAAGAGCTCACTCAGCGCTCAACGTGTGGCCACTACCACGAAAATATCCACTCAACTCAAGGGGGCGTTGCCCAAAAATAACGACTGAATCGTTCCACTCGGGGCTCTTTGAGTGGGTGAGTTTCTGGTCGGACAGGGTGCTTCTGCTTAATTCCCATTTTCAGCTGCTGCTGAGCCGAAAAACAGCTGTTGGCCGGAGAAATATTGAGAGCTGAGTGCACTGAGTTATGTTTTGTCCGATGCTAGGGACCTTGTTATGGGCCTTTCAGGACTACTCCTGGCCGCTGCCTTAGTTGGCTTCGTGGAAATCTGAATGAAAGGAGGCGTTGTCGCCGCACGTTCCATGTAGCGAGGGTGCGGGCTTGAGGCCTAGCGCCGGCAAAACAATTCCTGGTGCTTCAAATACGAATTTAATATAGGCCTAGGCCCATGTGGCCATTTACAAATTTCTTTAGGTCACTTGGGTCTTGAATTGAAATATTTTAATAAAATAAAGCTAATAAAAAATATATGTCTAGAAGTTTTGTGGAGTTTTGATTTCATTATATTTTATACGCTTTTTTTTTATGATTTGAATTCAAGAACTTAAAAAAAAATAGAAAAGATATTGACTTACATCTTTGTACATTGTTTTAATAACTGAAATATTTCTTAACTAAAGCTAAATAAATAATATATTTATTACTAGCTAAGTTAATTTAATAAATACTTCCTTTTAAATGAAATTACATGGTTTTTCGGCTTATTAATAATTAAATGTTTTACATTGCAAAGCAGCTGTTCTATAACCCTTATCATAGTTTAAATACTAATAAATGTTTTGTTTTTCATCCAAAAATAATTTTTTCAGAGTAATAATGATCAAGGAATATATTTAGTTTGTATTTTAGTTGGGTCATTTTAATCTTTTCTTTCTCATTACTCTTAGCTCCATAATAATCTCTCCTCAAGCTTAATCCTCCACCTGTACACATTTAAGTACCTTTATCTCAAAGCCCCATTCCCGTTAGCTTTGCCTTGAGGCCGCCTTTTTACCATTCGCACTTAAGTTGGCTAAGATTCTGAAATAAGGGCGGGCGGTAAAGGCGCCTAACAATTCACTTCCGCGTCTACAACCATTTCCGCTGCACTACTCAACAAAACAAAAGAAACACCTAGAAAGGCGAAAAAAAAAATGGAACCTCGAAAAAAAGAAAGCATACGGAAGGCAAATAAATAATAACAAAGGCTGAAAAAGACTCGAGAGTACACAAAACAGCGAACAGGAAAAGGTGAAAAATGTATGTTGAGGTGTCCGCATGCTAAAGTTTCAGGTACACATAGAGGAATTTTTCATTAAGGCCTTAAAGTTGTGACTGATATATGAACTTAGAAATCTTCCTCAATATAGAATAAAATATTATGAACTGTAATAAAACCTTATAGGAATAAGTATGAATAAATTGTATATTTATTAAGAAAGTGCCATTATTTTTAGGGTGGTATCCCGTTTTTTCTTACTGTTTTTCCTTTTCATAATCCCCTATATATCCCCCTCGAGGTGCCCCCTTTTCTATCCCCAATATTGATGGCTTCTGCACACGAAAAGGTGCAGAACGGCGGAGTATGACGCGATTAGAATCTGTAATTAGTTTTCGTGTATCTGCAATTGTTGTTGCTGTTTGTTTGTTTGTTTGCCGATGTTGTTGTCGTTGGGGTTTCTTTTTTTTTTGCTTCTTTTTCTTGCTGGGAACTGCACTTGTTTGGCGGCTAAACTTAAAAAGGCGTTAAAACGAGCGCCGACGCTTCAGACACGCGATGTTCACTGTTCTTTGGCACTTGGTTCGCGGTTCTTGGGTTCTTTGGGGCAAAAAAACTTGGGGGCGGTCTGGTGGAATCATCATGATGAATGGCATCCAAGATGCAACACCAGCAGAAAAGAGGAAGCGACCTGTCATGAAAGCCAATTGCCGCTGTTTGCCCTCGACTCTGCTGAATGGTGCCACAAATTTGAACGGCTTACAAATATAGAACCATAAAGGGCATACAGGATGCTGACTGGCTACGTCGGTTTTAAAATGTGTTCTTGTGGTATTTATAAGAAGAACATATTTTAAATGAGGCTTTATAATAAATAGTTTATCATATTTTTCATAAAAAAGAGAAAATTAAATATATTTATTACGGTTTTTGTTACTTAAACTTACTTAGTATGTTTGCTATATTTACTGACCTTTGTGTGGTGCTGAAAAATAAAATGTTCAATACAAATTATGAAATATTTAATATTTAACATTTTTATTTTTAAGGTTTGAAGTATAAAAATATATTTAGCACTATAAATATCAGATATTCGATGTAAATTCGGGGTTTCCCTTTTTTTTAGTGCACATATTGCATTGGGGTTTTGGTCATCGTTTAAATTATATCGATTTCGTATCATAATCGAATGTTTGCTGCTTGCCGTTTGTCGTTTGGCGGCACCTTCATCATCAACGTCATCATGCCCGATATAACAACTACAAAAACACCGACACCACACACACACACACACACACACGGGGCAGGAACAACAACAATAATCAACGCACAACAGCAGCAAACAACGGCAACAACAACGACAGCAACACCGATGGCAAACAGTAGTGGCAACAAACAGGCTCATTTGCATATTTACCAAACAAACAAACATACACACACACTCGCACACCCAGTGCGGTGTGTGCGAGTGTGCCAAAATATACGATATCGTGTGCTCATAATAAGTATCTGATAAGTAATGATATACAAACACAGATACAAAGATATAGATACAGATACAGGCGGTGCAAGTGTGCCGGCCGCCTGCCAACCATCGTGTGTGTGTGTGCGATAAATGCATTCACAAAATGGCTGAACACCGCAACGCACACCCACACACGCACACACCCGCAGAGAGAGTGACCGTTATGCAAAGTGCAATGGCTGCAGTTGCTGCACTTGCAGCCAACAGCTGCACTCGGAGGAAATTCGATATTTAATTATTTTAAAATACTTTTGGATATGTAGCTACCTTTCTAAAGATACTTTTCTATATTTTAAGGTTATATTTCATCACAGTTTTAAACCAGAACCTCTTATCTATTAAAAAATCCTTTTACGATCGGCTTGATGCTCCGAAGTATATGAATTTATTTGCCTTGAATTCGTTTATTACTTATATATATATATAATATTATATAATATTTTATGCCTGGTTTCAGCTTCTTAAATATTGGATTTCTATACATACTTCCTACTACCTACTTCCCTAGAAATAAAATTCTAGTTATATTTACGTTTTTTCTTATGTTATTTCATTTTTCTAAGCAAATTATTTTCTTTAAATTAACGGGTAATCATTTAATAACATTTCAACATCAAAAATCTTTTAAAATTGCAATATTTTTCCCCAAGTGTATTGCACCTTGCATTTGATGTTGCTGCTTTCGCAAAACTCTCGTTTGAGTTTGGCTTTGTGGCGCATTTTTGGCGTAACACAAAGTGAAACACACACAGATACACCTCTTTCAGTCCTCCATGGACAGAAAACCAAAGTCAACGACAGCCACAGAAATGGCAGCTGCAACTGCAACACCAATCCCACATACACGTACCACAAGCAACTGAATCGAGAGACAGTAATTTAATCAATTTAAAAGTACAACATAAAGTGAAATTAAAGAGGTGAAAAAGGTGTTGATGATTGCTTTTAGCTAATAAACAACCTACAAAGTGGCAGCCTTAAACTTGATTCAAATAATAAATATACATTTTATTAGAAAATATATTATATTTTCTTCTTATTTTTCAGCTGCATAGCTTTCCAAAGTCCACAAGTCTCTTCACCCATTTAATACTCATCATCTCCAGCCCGTTTGTTACCAAAACCCCCTTAACATTAATCACATTTTCCAAACGAGAAACGTGCTATATAAAACCTTAAATGGAACTCGCTTGACACTTTGCTCGCGTTTTATGGCCAGACTTTGGTCACAAAATAACAAAATATTTATTTATGTTGTTTGGCTGCATAAATTGTGGAGATCATAGATCGTTGTTCCGTATACAAAAAAAAAAAAAAAACTCTACCTGCAGCACATTAAAGAGCCATTAAATTGCGGGAAGCTCTTTATTTTAATGGATCCACCGAAAAACCGAAATATTTTAGTAATGCCCTCAAACTAGATTCTTGTTTATAGAAAATCAATTAAAAAACTATTCCATTCGACGAACTAATTAAAAAATGAAATTCCAAAGAATAGAGTCATTTGATGGTAAATCTCTATCGGACAAATTATAAGGTTTATTGGCTTTAACGTTTTATCTATTTTCAAGCATTTCAAACTGTAGTTTGTGTGGAAAAAATCAAAGGCGTCATTAAATTAAAGCATTGCGAGTAGAGCTGGGAAGTTCTACGAAAAATGCGTGAATTTTTGTAATGTTTTTACTGGAAGGAGGGGGATAAAGAGTCCTGTTTAGTTAGAATCGCGAATCCCACGCGGCCTGCTAAAAAGAATCAAGCAAATGAGTCGAAAGCCCTCGAGCAATAACAATTCCTGCCCGGCCTTCAAGATCCCTTCTTGTTGACTTTTCCTCTCACAGGGATGGACACATAATAATTGCACAATGATTGAGTCCAGAGATGCACAGAGAGAAAATAAGTATGCTAAGTTTATACAACAAAACATATATTACATTTGGATATTTTGTAATAAAATATTTAGGTTTCTCCATAAATCCTCCCTTATTTCCAGTGCAGCTCCCGAATCGACTCTATAGCCCCCGGGCGCTTCCCACATTATTGTGTCATTTGCCATTGTTAACTTGTTAATTTCGTTTGATTGATTTTTAATGCAACGGCACACAAATCGCCGCCTCGGACGGAGGACATATAGTTATGATTAAATCAAGTGAGACTCGCACGCGGCTTAGGTTGCCAAAGGAGAACAAAGGACGAAACGCCAAGTGCAGCGAGGGCAGCGAGTCAAAAGGAAGCTGCAGGCACGTGTCCTTAATCCGGTAATTACAGCGCCGTTCGTCCTGCCAACGCGGCCTCGTCGATTGTGGTTTGAATGCCAAAGATACGGAGATAGGAAGACAAATAGATAATCTGGAAGATATGTAGGTACATTCGGGGGACGACTTTCTGCTTTCCCAGGCTGCGGCGTAACAAGTTAATTTATGTTCGATCCCTGGCCCCAGATAAATGGTAACTCCACCGATTTCCCTTTTCCCATTTCGGGACAGTGCTCGGGGTATCCGATTTCGGGGCGACCTGTTGACAAGTTGCCACATCCAAATGGATGACCGCAGTCCGAAGAAAAGGGGCCATCTTATCCCCTTCAATCGGGAGAGGGCACGGTGAACAGTGGTTTAAATAGTAAAATAATAATCAAAAATTTCTAAAACAAAATTAAATATTAATCTGGAATATAATAACTATTTAAAATTATATTTTTATGTTTAGTAATGTTTTCAATGTTTAAAATACCTTTGACTTGTTAGAAAAAGGTTTTTACTGACTCAAGTTAAAAGTACACCAGTGTTCACTTTAGCATTCGAATCATCTTCCTCTTGAGTTAATTTCTAGCTAGCTTTTCCAATCTTAAATTTAATTTTTCTCAACCACTAATTCCACTGTGCATTGAAAAGACAAAAATGTTAAATGCTTGTAAATCCGTATCTAGTCGCTACTAAAATGTCCACATAATAGAGTTATCACGGCGACCCCGGTCAAATCGAACCACACTCTGCGCCGCCGAAAAAATATAAACCCTAGAAATTTTGATTAATTGTCTCTGTTTGGGCTTGCGCTTTTAATTTTTCCCGCTCAACGCCGCCGTTGTCATCCCCCGATATTAATTCACTGTCTGCGGCTTTGGCGTTGAAGAAATTCTTTTGTTGATTGTATTGTCCAACTAAGTCCAGCATGGAGCTACGCACGCTCACATCCACACATTTATTCAATATTAATTCAGTCGATGGCGGCACGGCGCAACAAAGTCAAATCGATTTTTTATGAAAATCTCTCTGTCTCTTATGGGCTTTTAAATGTTTAATCGTTTATGAATTTTGATAACGCAGCGCTACTAAAGCCGATGGTTTTAAAGATGAGCCCCCTCGACGCCACGACACCAGTGCGTCATTGATCCACAAAAGAAATAAGTATCCAAAGAAGCGGTTTCCAAAGACAGTCAGAGATTAACTTTTTTCTGTGTAAGCTAAAACGAAATGATGGCTTAATGTGCGAAATTTGCATAGGTCAGAGTGCTAAAAATGGGGTTATTGATGGCTGGATTAAATCCTTCTTAAGTTAAAGCTTTACTTTTGTTTTATTTTATTCTTAATTTTAATAAATACAAACTTAAATTGTAAAGAAATGACTAATCATACAATTAGTGAGCTCTTAACTCTAATAACTTAAATGAAAAATATTTACAAGGCCCAGAGTCACAAAAATTAAATAAATATGAATAATTATTGAGCGAAAATCGTGAATTTACTGCTAATAAATAGGTAATTTCTCAGGCCAAGGTTATTTCAATTTACCGCAGTGGAAATCCACCTAAGATATTATAAATTCAAGACTTAAAAAGTCTTTAATACTAATAAATATTGGCTAATTATAAAAAAAAGGCTTAAGCATAAGTGTTTCCATCAATTTTCTGGCTAATAAACCCCAAAACTACTCAACAATCTATCAATTTATGGACTACCGGTGGCATGCACCACCTACCTCCCCAAATCAAGTCCAAATCCAACCAGGAGCCGCCGAGTAAAAGTGGCAACAATGTGGCGGCGCCTCGGCCATTCGCCATTTTTATGGCCCAACTCGACACACAATTTTCCAGCCGAGTGCGGAAATGCGCGCATCACTCGACGGCCGGCGATGATGATGATGATGACTTGGACCGGCGATCGGAGGCGGCTTAAATTGGGATACCAATTTGGATTTCAGGTCCAACTTGGAGCTGGAGCCGGGTGCACCTTTCCAATGCCATAAAATAGGCTGGCTCCGTTGCGGTTTCGGCTTGGTTTTTGGTTCGGGATTCGGGTTTTGGGCTATCAGCGCGATGGCATCATTGTAATAGACTCTTCACAGTGCGCATTTTTACGATGCTTACAAGCATTTCAACAAGTTTTACAGCTTTTCCACTAAAAGCCAGCCCCCGAAAAGTGGTCGGCAGACAGAAATCTCCATGGCGCTACGAATGAAAATCCAAGAAAGAACTCCCCCTCCTGGAAGTTGTATCATTCTGTGTTGCTTTAGGTGCACTGGAATTAATTATATATCTTCCGCATCAATATAAGCCAAAAACTAGCTGAAAATCAAGGTTATGTTCTTAAATTTATTGTTTTGTGATAACGTGTTTGCCTGCATTATATTTCATATTATTTTTGAAGTGATATGATTTAAGGAAGTAGTCTTTGAGAGCATTTTTATAATTTTTACAATCAAAAATATATCGATTATTTTATATATTTTGTTAACTTTGTCTTTATTAAATACTTAACACAAAAACATAAATTTAAAGTTAGTTTCTTCAAGTGTCCCGGCAGAAAGAAATCAATTCGAAATGAGCCATTAAACGCTGCTAAACACACGGGCATTTTCCACCGTTTCCACCTTTTTCCACCGCTTTCCACCTATTCGTCCGGTGGCTCCATCTCCATCTCGGTATCCCTCTCCGGTCCAGCCATAAATTTTCAACAAAAGAATGTAACCCGAGGCCTGAGAGTTATCCGCTGGGCAGGTTTTTCGGTCTTCGGCTTTCCCGTTCGATGGCTGGCAGTCCCGATTTCTTCTGAATAAATTAAAATTAAAATAAAAATCGTTTGTTTTTTTTTTTTTCGCCGCCTCAAACGTGGGAAATGTGGTCATCACCAAAAGCCGGGCCGGGATGCATTTTGGATCCAGCCCCGCCTCCTTTTTTTATTTATTTCTCTCCTCTGTTTCACAACATTGGGGCATCATCATTTTTGTTATTTTAATTTTAACGATCTCTTAGCGATCTCTTAAAAGTGCAATAGAGCCAAAAAGCTTGACCAATGTAATGTCAATGATGTCATAATATCGGAATTGGCATTGGGATCCCCGACAAATCGGAGGAGCCGCGGGCTGTCTACCCTCGTCGAGGCTGGGCATGTCGTGTACTTTGTCAGTTGAGCATGACCGACTGATCTAATTAGGATATTATGTCACTGGCTCAGAATGACTCTCGAGCTCTCGAGGGGAACTTGTGAAGGGAATTGAAGGCTTAAGATGCGAAAAAGTGGCAGGAAGGTGAGACAAGCAGAAATGTGTCTCGTTTAAGAGAAATATTTTACAAAGAGCAGATTTATTTAAGGAAACATACACATCAATAGTTATAGAATTAAATATTCAATTAAATCTGTATTTAAATATTACAACAATATAATTTTTAGCAAATTTTTAAATAATCAATTGCGAAGTCAAGTCTAGCCAAAGATCTTACTGTGACTCAAAATTCAATTATTTTCCCTCATTTCCTCATATCGAATTGTGATCTACTTACGAATAAATTCTCCCCGAGATCTCAATAAAAATCCAGGGTATTGACAGTGGAATTATGTCAAAAGCTGCGGTGTACCATTTTCAGTAGAGATCTCCTCCGGTTCAGAAATCTTATCGGCCAGCTTTCCGATCCTCGTGTAAATTGTCACCGGCCAACAGGCACTAGCTCAATGTAATCGCCTCGAAGGGGCCTCTGTCTCAATTCCCTGAAATTCCAGCTAAATACCCGCGAGTCCGATAAGATTTTTCCGCCTTACACGGTGAGGGTTCCCAGATCCCATATCCCAGCGGCAGCGGCAGTGGCTCCCAATCTCAATCGCCGGACCATTTCCAATTCCATTTCCATTTCGATTCCCATCTGGTGCTCACATTTGACATTTAGAGGCAAGCATATTTCTCTCAAGTCTATGCCGCATGCTCCGCCAAATTGGTATTAAATTACTCACTTTGGTGATAATCGAAATGGACACGACACGATTACGGCCGCAACACGCCGAGATCGGGGAGCTCAGGTGGGCAGGGACAGCAGGGCTGGGACAGGGGCTTATCTCCGTGCCTGGTGGGATCCCAACTGTGAACCAGTTCTTCGGCCTGGCGAGATCATAAAGAAAGTAAAAATATTGAGACGCAGACAAGTTGAAAATGCCACCACATCACATTTTGAGCGTTTTCAAAACGATCGATTCCGGCGATAAGACAGTGGCTCCGAGGGGCTTCCAGCTCCAAGTCGATTCCATCTGCCTCTGGGATCTCCGGATGCCACAACAACTATATTAAGGGGTTACACGGCTCTCGCGAGATCAGTCCAAGGAGATTTATTAAATTATTTTTATTTAAATTTCCATTAAATGTAAAATGTTAAAGATTCGCCTAATAGCTTTTAAAACTTTTTATAAATCATTATTATAATCATATTAACATTTTCTGAGAATATTTGAGACGTATTCCTCTATATTAAAAAAGAAGTACATTTATTATTTATTATGATTTTAAGCCCTTTCAGGTCCAAATCCAGGCCCAGTTCCAATCCCAACATGTGTCAAATTGGGCAACTAACTGACTAATCTCGGACATAAACAGTTGCCCTGGAACAAGTGTTATTATTTCTCTAAATGCTCGGGATCAAAACAATTCAACTGTCAAATGGAATTGGCCAGGATGGCCGACAGTCAGACAGGCACACACAGACTAAGAATCAGGGGAAAAACGGAAATCCTATTTGCATTTCAAACATTGCAATCCAGGGACTATTAAAAACAAATATTTGTGGGCATCACAACAAAACCAAAAAAGAAGAGACATTGCTTTCTTATTTAAGGGGTAGACTAAGGAATGCTCATTATTTGGGAAATTTTTTGAGGCTTATAATATATTTTAAAGAAATTAATTATGTTTTTTTTCGGAATATAATTTCAGAATAAGTAAATTATAAATAATTAAAGATACCTCAAAAAATATATAAAAGATTAAAGTAAGCTAAATATATGTGATTATTTTAATAAATGTATTACAATTTAATAATTTAAACTAAAATAAAAACACCAACAAATAACAATTTATAAGAATACAATGAAACTATTCATTTGACGTTATTATTTTGGTAAAATTAATTAATTTATAAATTAAATTAGTTATAACAAATAAATATTATAAAATCTATTTTTAATGTTTTAAAATCGTCTTTAAAACTTTAGTTTTGTACCAACATTGTTTCACCCATTTGCAAACCCAATATACCCTCCGTCTATGATGGATATCAAAAAAGGATCAAGGCGCGAACACAAAGTGAACATATGTATTAGACGGTGGCAAGGACACCCCTTTTGGCTGCCTAATCCTCTGGCAAATGCTGTACCCTCATCCCCCTTCTCCCTGGAATTCCGCTCCTTTTTCGGCCCTGCCCGCACACACAGTGGACACCCGGAATGGAATCCGAGCTCGAACTATCCCTGGCAGCGTTTCCGCCTTGACAATTTGTACAATTGTCGCTCAATTTATGTGTACAAAGGGGTGGAGTGGAGTAGGAGTAGGAGGCCAGGGCCAGGGGCAGGAGCAAACGAACAACTTCCGATTACAACTTCATTTGTAAATGTTTCCTTCGAACCATTTTTATCCTGGCGCAAATACACAATGCCTTTTGGCACACGTTTTGCGAGGGTGCGAGTTCGAGCTGGGAACACTCGCAAAAAAAAAATCTATGAATGCAGGAATTTGTGATAAATATGTTTTGAATTTAGCAAAGATATGTGAAATTTATAATAATAATATATTTACATTTAATATAAAAAAGTTGTTTCAAGAAGTCCACCTAGTATTCTCTAGTACGGATTCGGTGCAACGCTAAAATATAATCACGCAAATGTTTAATGCTTTCTAAAACATAAATATTGCTCTTTAAACATAGAAAATGCTATAATAATGTGGACCTAGTTAGAAAATAATGAAATTAGTTTCCAAATACTTTATAAATATTTTTTAACGTGCATTAAAGCAGGAACTGAGCACAACCCACATCTGTCAACTTCAATAAAGTGTCGAATGGGAGGTTCATCGTCACCAGAAATAGTTGTCGCGATGATTTCTTTTTTATATGTTATATTATTTGTTTCTGTTACTGTTTTTATTGCCGGCTGCTGTTCAGGGAATCGAATCGAGGTGGGTGGTGCGACCTTGTGGGCGATGGACAGTGGGTGGTGACGCAAATTAAGCCTCTGGTGAATTTGGATCCCTCAGATTTAACACTCTCTCGTTCGCCGAAGTCCTTTGAAGGCTGCTAATCACTTTAACATACATTTGCATTGCATTTACACGCATTTTGACCCTCATTAATGCGCCGCCTAATAGCCCCAGGGGCAAGTCCTTTTTCCGAGGGATATCCTTCGGTTCAAATGGTATGAGAAGGGGTGGGGCTGTTGTGCAATATAACTTTATTATCCGCGAATATTGTTTAACAACTTTTTATGGTTTTCGGTAGTGGGTTTAATTAAGGGGAAAGGTTAAGGTGGAATTGATTATGGTTATTAGGATTTATATAGGCCTGGGAATTATAGAAAATATTAAGTAAGATTATTTTTAGATATCTAAGGATTGTATTTAGTTCAAGTAAACAGTACACGACTCAATGAATTTTTCTGTAACAATAAGTCCCCGATTTCAGTCTTTTTCTATATTTTCTTGTTGTAACTTTGAGTGCCAAGTTTTCGAGGAACTTGTGAAATTTCGCGCGTTCTGCGCGTTCAAACAGAGAACTGGTTAAAGGATTCTATTATTTTCCGGCCTGAGATCTCCCCAGCAGCTGCCTTCCCGCATTCCCCGCTCTTGTCTATTCTTTTCTATACATTTTCTTGGGCTGTTTTCGTTGCAATTTCTGCTTTAGATGCGGGCACCCAAAAGTGGAAAACGCTGCTGCTGAATTTCATCTTTGAATTGTTTTTTTGCGCCAAAAACTTTTGTTTACTTGGCAAATAGAGAAGACTCGAAGCCCGCCCCTCTCTCCCTAAATACACACAGATATATATAAATAAAGCTATAGACAAAGTTTTATGGTGACTGCCAAAATCTAAGCGACTGTTTAGTTGCTTACCCCCAATTTTCCCCCCATTTCCCCTTGAAGTTTTTGTTGCATAAAAGTTTTTGTTATGCTTCCTCCTCGCTGTCATCGTCGTTAAATTTCCAGTTGTTGTTTCTGCAAGTCTTTCCCTATTTTTTCACAGTCGAATTCACCGAAATTTGTCACGTTTGTTATTTTTGCGAGACGAGAGTTTCGGTTGTATTTACTCAACTGATTTTGATAACATTCGTGTAACATGGCCAGCATTTAATAGGGAGTTTTCGGAGTTGACAAAAGGAAAATAGTACCTAAAGAGTTTTGACATTCCGAAGTCTTTTGAAATATACTTAACAATTATTTAATGCTGTTAGTAATAAGGAGTAATAATAATAAAATATTAAAGAAGTATTTAATGTAAGCGGTAATTATTTATACCAAAGAAGCTAACATTTGTTTCTCAAAACTTCTAAGAAACTATATATTTTAGTTGAGTTTAAATTTTCAACTAAATCTCTTTTAAATAATAATTTCTTTGAAAAGAATTTATATAATTAAATTCATTTGTTAGTATATTGTTCAATATTTTAAGCCAAGCCATTCGATGTAAATTAATTCTTCAAATAAGTAACAATAAAAGGTACATATAGTAAAATGAAAAACACTCTAAGTTAGATGTTCTTCTTTTAAGCAAAAAATATACATTTTCAACTTGAGATTCAGCTTCATATTTCTTTTAGTTTTCCCTAACAAATCCTTTCTCCAAGGGCCACGCCCTTATGTGGCCAATGCGCCCATAAATCGCCGACATGAGCATTTTGTCCTTTATAAAGTCTAATCCGCATTTATTTTATGCTCGGCTACAAATCGTCGCTTTAATAGTGTCACCATGAGTTATTGGAGCAGATCCTCCGTAACTCGGCTCGGCTCGTCCGCCCGCTCACTTTGCATTGGGTTTGCCCTGCTCCACGGAAGAAGCTGCCCCAACAAATAACAAAAATAAATGCATGCATTAGTTAATGTCCAGTCGTTGTCGCTGTCCCTGGCTCTGCTTTGCTTCCCTCTCTCTTTCCGCGTCTCTGAAGCCCTCTCTTTCCACACAGGGGCAACGGATCGCAGCAGGATGCAGTTTATAAGCGGACCGAATCGAGCATCCAGTTGCTCCGGACCTCGCTCCACTTGATGTGTCCACCGGGAAAAATTAAATTACAAAATTGACAGCTTCAAAATAATAATATAATTCTGCATTCTAAATTTTCCATTAAAGTTTTCAGTATAAACATATTATAAACAAATGAATCGAATGTATATTTAATAATTTTAATTATTTGAGGTTGCAGCTTTTCTGGCTCAGCGTTGATCAATAATTGAGAAAATAAAAATTTAAAAATTAAATTTAATATTAAATTATAATTTATAACTTTGTATTTATATTTTCTTTAGTGTATGGCCGTTGGTGTTGCTCTGGATGTTACTGTTTTTGTTGTCGTCGAAGGCGGCGGCGTCGCTTTAGCCAATTCAAAACGGTGGCCGCTGATCCGATCCCCCGGCTCGCGTCCAGCTCCGATTCCAGGTGCCAGGTCCCAGCTCTCCCGGCTCACGCTTCCAGAGTCTCCGGGACCAGATCCTCCACTTCGCGTATTACATTTCGCGCTCGATAAATCTCCGCTGCCTGCCGCCCCGCCACATATTTCATATCAACGCAGATAGTTTCGCGAACAGTGGAACCAGAATCGCTGTGGTTTTCTAACTTAAATGAGAAAATATAGAAATAAACTTTATGTTTACTCAATTTTATTTTTCAAATGGCCCAATTTATAAAAAAATAAAAGTGTCTATAAGAGTTCAATTTGAATACAATTCTTGGCTAAGTCGAGAATAGTTTTATCTATATTGGTTCATACTTTTACTTTTAATGACAGGATATCGCCACTTTCCTTACCTCATTGATGCTGTGGAATTAATATTCATTTAAATATTAAACCATAGCATATTAAATAATAATTTAATTTTTTTTAGTTACATAATTTTTAACTCTTCTTTCTTATAAATATATTGTACTTCACATAATAATTTTGCATTTCACACCACTGTGCGTAGGAAGGTCGCGCGGTTGCGCATCATAAAGCAAATTTCATTTTGAATTATTTTCTTATATTTTCTTTACTTACTTATTGCTGCGATTCTGATTTTTTTTCTCGCATTTCGCTCTTGTTGTTGAGACGTATTGTGCTCGGCGGAATGAGAGTGTTCTGTGCGGCAGAAAAGGTGTTAATGATGATCATCATTGCGCTCATCATCATAAGCATTATCATTGGGAATGTATATCGGAGAGGAGAAATCGGATATGAAATATTGAAAAAATATCGAAGAATAAATAACGTAAAATATATAACTATTCAATTTGGTTTGTAGTCCGAAGCTAAAGAAATATATTATTTTATATATTTTTTTATTATACATATTTACGAACGTGCCCAATAATAAGAATAGTTTTTCGATATTTCAAACTAACTATAATTATTATGCTCGATATTAGAACGATATCAAAATATCGATATTCTGCAGCCATCTCTAATTACCATCACCAATACAGTTGGCAGCGAAACGAGTATCTGTGTGTCAGCTGCCCATTGATGGCGTTGAACGTACGAACCTCAGATGTTCTTAAGTAAAATTTAGGAGCTTTTCGGTGTCCTGTCGCCGCACTTTAGGTTGATTTGCTGTGGCGAGCATAATTTATTTGGTTCGGGATTGGGAGAATAGCTCGGCGGGGCGGTTGCAATAACTTGGGGATTTCAATATGGAATATATATAAGCACAAGACGTCGGCGTTCATGACTTGAAAATTGTCATAATTTATGAAATTAAACCATGAAAATATTTACTCATCTGCAGCACGAGTCGCTGTTGCTCATTAAAATTGCAAGTATTGGATACACTTAAATAAAAGCACGGAATATAATTTTGTTTATAATTATTAGATGATATTTCAGAGGAAAAAAAATAGTAAAATTTAAAGGAATCCCTTTAAGGTTTGGAAAACGCGTAAAGTACCACGATTTAATTTTAGTTACACACTTAAGTTTATTACTTTTACTTTATTACTTATTAATTACTACGAAAAAACTGGATATATAAATAGAAAAGTTTAATTACTAAAAATATTTCGACTAAATATTTATTTTCTTTAATTCTTTCTAATATATAGATGTTTTAAGAGATTATGATTTTATGATTTTTAAAAAGTCGTGATATATAGTAACATTTAAATTCTTTTTATTGCAAAATATTATTTAATTTTAAGTTTTTTGTGTCATTGAGCATATTTTAATATTTGCTTTCTTTCCGTGTAAAACCGAAGTCAAAACAAATGTTGCTGTTGACAATGATGTTGCTGTTGGTGGTTTTCTCTCGCCGTTGCTGTTGTGGAAATGTTGCAACCACCCGAAAGTGGCTAATAAAGCAAATCTTGTTGACAATGCCCAAGGCGGCAGCAGACTGGAGAACTTTGCAGGCTCCCTTTTCGCTTCGTTCTGTTTTTGGTTAAGCTCTACATGGAAATTTCGCCAATTAACACCTTTTAGCATGTTGGCCAAAGACAACGACAGCAGCAGCAGGAGGCGACAACAGCAACAGCAGCATCATCGAATGCGTTAATTAAAATTATACTAAAAGCGGCAACGGCAGCAACATCAGCAGCTGAAGCCCAGGAAGCAGCAACATCACAAAAAATAAGAATGAGAAATGAGAATGAGCGGCACCTCGCCGGGGCAACTGACTTTTTACTGTCGCTCAGCTATTAATATATATAAAATACGGCAAAAATACGATTAGCCAAGCTTAGCTGGGCCGTTCTCGGCAACATGTTGCTCCGACTGGGGCGCATAGTAAATATTGACAAGCAGCAATGCAACAGCAACAGCAACAGGAACAGCAAAGGCAGCAACATCCACCGAGAGCCGCAGCAACATGAATATCGCACCTTGTAAACTCATTTGCGCGTACGTGTTGAAACAAATGTTTGCGGGGGGTAAAAGAAATAAAAAATAAATACAAAAAATTGCCATCCAGCATCAAAAAAACAACAGGAACTGCAACGGCAGGGACTGCAGTTCGAGATTGTTGCGTGATTGCTGCGTGTGCTATCACGAAGTTCCAGCAGGGAAATATTATAAATATATTTTAAATGAAATATGCATGGAACTTGAGGTTTTCCATAAAATAGCATATTTATAATTTAATTATTAATTATTTAAATAAATGGAAGTACTCAACAGTTAACTCTTAATTTTGTAAATACAAAATAAACGGTATTCAAAGCTTGTAAACGCTCTTAAGCCAATATTTAAATCATCAAATAACAGGCCTTTGCGAGTGATTTAACGAGTTAATAATACGAAACCAATTTCCAGAGAACGATGTTGAAGGTCACTACCTAAAGTACCACTCACGCCCTCATCCTTAACCGCATAAAAACAACGGCGCGCCATCCCGTCAGCAACAAATGTTGCATTGGCAATTGCCATAAGTCAGACACAGCAGCAACTGCAACTGGCGCAGCAGCCACTGCAGAGCAGTAGCAACATGGCCACGCCACAGGAGTGAATTTCATTGCATGCAGTTTATGTGCGGCCTAATGGGGCTGTTGTTGCTGTGTTGCAGTTGCTGCCGCCGCTGCTGCTGCGCCAGTTGCAGTTCCTGCTGCTGCTTTTGCTGATGGGAAGCCACCAGCAACACGTCCATCTTCATCAGTGGCAGCACTGCAGCCTCCTTTCCATATTTGCCAAGCCGCCGCCTTTATTGCTGCCAAAGGGAACTGGATTAAACATTAATTTTAAGGGTAAATAATTAAGAATTTAGATATATCTAGGAACAATTTTCCTTTGTGTATTATTATTCAAGTGAAATAAAATCTATATTTTTAAATAAGACAATATTTACTTCACTAATCTAATTTATCTTCCTAATTTAAAACCCTTTTGAATTACAAAAATATATAATACATAAAATCAAATATTTAATCATAATTGCTGCATACTTTTTAAAGTCTGTAATCGGGTTTTATCTTGGAGAGAAACCTATATCTGACTTGCGGCTGAATTACTTACATTTTTATATGGAAATTATAAAAAAAGCAAATTAAGAAAATGCTAATACACTTAATCTTATAATATAAATACTCTTATACTGAATGACTTCCGGATATGAGAAAAACAGACTTACTGAACTGTTTCACTTGGCGTTTGTCTGATTTTTTTTTCGGCACCGTGACACCAGCAGAACATCCCAGAAAAAGGGGGCTTTTTTCGCCCTCTCACTTAACCCCTGGCCACCCCTCGCCTTTATGCAAATTCGCTGCTGCTGATGCTGATGCTGCTGCGTGTCCATGCAAACTTTGCTGACTTGCATGCGAATGTTGCTTGCACAAACATTGAGGTTGAGGTGTACTGCCAAAGTTGTCGTCATAGGAGGACGTTGCAGCAAAGGAGTCGCCAGTCGCTGGACTTGTCTTTGCCGCTGATGCACAGTACAAAAAACTCGTGCTTTATTCAAATAAAGAAATATTTTAATTTTTAAAAGAGACAAAAAATGTTCAAGGTAATAATTCGGTTACTTTTGTCTAGTTTTAAAAACTCATTAAACGTTATTGCATACATTTTTTAAAAATAAATGATTACAGTGAAGGTTATATGAATTCCTTTACATTTAACCAAACTTTTGGCCTATTTTTGTCAGTGTGCTGCTGCTGGTGCTGCTGCTGCTGTTTGTGTTGCAGCTCCAGGAGCCACCACCGCCTGGCTTGTTGGCCCGGCGACCACAGCTGGGTGTCCTGTGCGCGCACAGTCGAGTCGAGTTAAGCAAACTCGGTGGTGGCCACCGGACAGGACAGGCGAAGGCAAAGGGCAGGGGATTCAGGGATTCGCATTCACTCGCCTCCGTCGCGCCAATGGCAATCGGAGGGGACCTGGCCTCGGAATCACCCAAACGATTGAACAGGAGCTCCTTGCATATCAGTGTTGAGTAGCTAGTAAAATGGCCAAAAGCTAAAGTTAATCAGTTAATTTTTTTAGAGTTTGAAATTAGATATTGCAAATAAATAAAAAATAATTCTAAAAAAATGCTACAAGCAAACATTCTAAAATACAAAAGAAAACATTGAAATGCTTGTGCTATTTTAGAGCACGAAGTCATATTACTTAACTCGTATATATGTAATATTTACTTTCCCTTAATGATATGAAAAAGATTTTAGTTCATAAGTTTTAGCAATTATTGGTTTAAATGATATATAATCGGAAGGAATATTTTTCTATTAAATTAATCTGTTAAATTTAATGTGCGAAGTTAAGCAACTGACTGATATTTTTAATGAAATAATGGGTTGACTTTGTTTAGGAACTAAAAGTAAAATTAACCTCTTCATTTGGCTAAAAATGCACCAAAAAGGCAGCTCAAAAATGCGTAAGTTGTCGATGCCTCAAGCCCCGCTCTCCACCCTCATGCATTCAGCCAGTTGGTGTTACATTTTTACGTGCTCCAACGCCCAATGATGATGGTACACACAGCGATGGAAGCTGGGATGCTGGAAAAGGTGAAGGAGACGGAGGCTGAGGAGGGTGAGAAGGAGTTGACCACCGGCCAACGCCTACGCAGGCAGTCAGATTCGGATGCGGATTCCGATTCGGATTCAAAAAGAGTCAGGCAGTTGGCGGGCAACGCAGCATGATGAATGTCCCATTCTCATTCCCGGGCTCCTAGGTGAGCAGCGTTCTTCGTACGTGCCTGAATTTAGAGGCAGAGGTGTGGCTTTTAGGGGGTTATATTTAATCAGGAATTTATTTTTCATTACTAGAAAAGTTCACTAAATAAATTGTATATATCAGAACTTCTTTTACCATTTATTTTGCCTTTTTCTAAGCTCCCTCTTCAGGTAAGACGCCTCTGACTGGAGCCAATAGAACGTGTGCCAGCGGGTTCGGACTCGTGTTCTCTGGTATGGGGACTGAGGGGACTGTGAGGATTTTGGCACAAGATTTCTGCGCCCCCCAAAATCAATTAAAATGCCAAGCGGCATGAGTCACACGCACCGGGGCCTCGACACCCATCAGGCTGTCGCTGAGGTTGGTCCCGCCGTGTTGAAAGGAGCGGCGGGCTGCCCTTTGTCCGTACACCGGAGAAGACCTCCTCCTCGATGGATCATCTGGCGAGGCGATGATGGAGCTGCCGAGGCGATGATGGGCCAATGGCCAGGAATTACAATGCTTATTGCATCTGGCTGGACTGGACATTTGCATACCCAATCACCGAATGGCAGGCATCCTCTGACCAATTCTCCACTCTTGACCCCGTTTTCAATGGACTCTGGCACGTTCTGTAATCGATCATCAGTGCCTAAAGTGGCCACAAGACTCAGAAAAAGCGAAGACTGACTGACCGGAGACTGAAGCCGGGAGACTGAGGGCCGCCTCTCATCAAAGTCCAACAAAGCGCATACCACAGATATCAATTAATTTCAGCGGGCCCAGCGTGGATGTGAAAAGGCCAACAAAATCGTAATAAGTCAATGCCTTTGATGGATGCACAGAGGAAAATTTCAAATATGAATTTCTGATACAGTAAAAATAATATTTTCAAAATTCTAGTAGCCTAGAAATTAAAGATATAGTTTGATTACTACATTATATAATTTTCCTGAGCCTTGGGGCATGCAATATATTATTTATTTTAATCATATTTATTAATATTAATTTATTTTTCTCTGTGCACCAACGAAGATCTCAGTTCCACGACTTTGAACCTTTTTTTTAAAGCCCGCGTCTATTGATAAACACAAATAATTTTGTAGCAGGATGGGTTATGGATATGAATATGGATATGGATCCACCTCGGCCAGTCACAATCATCATCAATCGGTTAAGAAAATATTTAACAAGTGTTTGAATGATTTTGAAAAATGATGTGCGGTGCAGCATGTGCAACAGGCGCGATTTAAGCTTGGGATTCTCCTCGATCCGCGAGATCCGCCATCCGCGATCCGCGATCTGCGATCTGCGGTCCTTCTTCTCAGCCTTAGTCGTCTACAAATTATTGCACGCGATCGCTCATTTCCAGCAGAAATAACACAAACACGGCAGCAACATGGAGTGGCACCGCAGCAACATCAGCACAACAGGAACATGGGATCGGGCGAGGGACTGGGACTGGGATCGTGTTGGGGAAGTCGGGTTGCCAGCTCCCAATCTTGAGTCGAAGGCGATGTAGATATAGCAAATAAGATATGGCTGGGGCATGTCATGAGGCCCGCGACTGTGAAAACATCTCAATGGCAAAAGTATCACATCATTCATAATTCCATTGCCGCAGAAGGGGAACTCGAACTCCAGCCCCAACTCCAGCTTCAACTCCAACTCCAGCTCGGATTGAGTTGTTGTAGCTGGCCACGAAAATCTCTCGCTTCAAGTGTTGAATGTTTGCTCAAATAACAACAAGCACGGATCGAGAGAGATATCTCCAGGGGATCGGGGTAAGGGAATCTCGGATCTGGGATCTCGGAGATCTCCCCGATCTCGGTGAAATTTGACAAATGAACCGGGCAGCCCAAAAAATAAACACACACAAAATACCGTGTATGCTGTTGTGTATGTGTGTGATAGCAACCGTGGCCCGGAGTGATCATTATTAATGATGACGATTTGTTGATATTTTTGTAACGTGCTATGGAAAGCCCTTTTTTTTGGTCTGCAATGCGATCGCACAATTATAGAGCAACAACAGGAATTACAAACAAGTGCAGGGTCCCAGTCCCAGTCACTCGGAGTCTCATCGAATGCCAAGTCATGCCCACCCATCGGAAACCAATATCTACACAGAAAATAAATATGTGATAAATACGGCTAATTCAGTACGATATCGAAAATAGTGTTCAATCCCTATTGAATGTTAAAATTCTTAATATAAGGGTTAAAAAAACAATTCCGAAACACTATTCAATTATTTCCAAATAGTTTTTAGATGCTAGACATTATCTAAAACTCTCTGGCTATTTTTTGTTATATTTTTTGTATTAAGAAGTTTACAAATAGATAGTTTATCTTATATGTATCAAAAGCCTATTATCCAAACTCACATTTCTAGAACAACAATTGTATAAACTTGGTCTCGAACTCCTGCGTCAGGATTCATAGACCAGCCGCTTATCTATAGGTCCACGGAGGCAAATCAAAAAATATTATTTGAATTTAAACATTTAATTTAAACATTTAATTTATATATAAATATTTAGTAATAATTAAAAATTATTTATTTTGTCTTTGGAATCACATTTTAAAGTCAGAACATCAAATGATTAATATATAAAGAGTTTGGTCTTAAAAAGGCAAGAACTCTAACTTTAATATACTCAATAGTATCCAGTTTATATTTATAAATATATTAATATCTTAGTTTTTCTCTCTGTAAAGAAGCCATTCCCAATCTATACCAATAAGCATGATCATGGTGATGATCTTCCACACAAATTGCCGAACAGCTGGCCAGGCAGGAAACCTTTGCATAATCTAGGCTTATAATTCAATTAATGCCTCGGATCGCTCGACTGCCGTCGAAGCCGCGATTCGTTTTTCATTTCGATTTTCGTTGCACTTAGCTCCGAACCTGAAGTGCAACACTAGAATCCAGCCACATGACTGGCAGCCCAAGTGCCCGTATCCATGTGGATGGGGTTGGTGATGGAGATGGAGATCTCTGGCTATGCGACCATAATGTGGACTTGGAGTCGATGATCAGGCGCAAAAGTCGTCGTCACACTGTCTGCGGCAGATGCTTTAAATGATCGCTCAATGGGATGAGAACGGCACAGGTTGATGATCGAGCACCCGGGACTGGGGCTGCACACCGGAAATCGATTTCGAGTGTTGCCCAAAGAGATCGTTTGGCATTAGCAAACGCGTAGCCACAAATTAAGACATTAACACAATGATTTCTTAGTAGGATTTGCTAAAGGAAGTTAGAAGTGACAAAATTGCAGTTGAAACATGATTTGTGATTGAAAATATGTTTAAACAAATTTAGAAAGAACTTGCTTTGGCCAGAAATAATTTTTTTTAATGAAATATTCATTCAAGGAATATATTTGTCTTATAATTCCTTCCTACCAGCCTGGTTTTCTATTAATTTATTAATTTTTTAAGCTAGAAACAGATATTGATTTCTCAAAATACATATCTTAAAGCCCGTCTTGCTTCAATAACCTTTTTCAAATAAATTCCAAAAACTTCAACCCATTTCCCATCAAATTAAATTGACAAAACGACTTGTATTTGTTTTTGAAAAAGTTTTCATCTTTAATTTGTTTTTTTTTTTTTTTTAATTGATTTCGGTTCATCTTTAATTGTATCTTTATAATTTGTGTTAACTAAATGTTAGTTTTTAGCTGTGTGTAGTTTCCTTCATTTACTGTCTTTTATCTGCGTTGCTTATCAATTTCGGCTATAATTACTATTTACAAGTGCCTGACCTGCTGTGTTTAGGATACGACTATATTATATCGATTTTATACATTTAAAAAACAAGAAAATAAACAATAACAACGTTTCGCATGGTATAGGTAGTAGGTATAAGACAATGATTGGTTAGGCGTACACATAAATATATTACAGGAGCCTTTGCAAGCAGTTATCAATCTTCGAATTGAATGGGGACAAACACTTATTGATTACTAAACATTAAACTAAATTAAATTTAAATTTCATTTAAATTAAATTAACTAAGCTCTGCAGCTTCTAAACACTACAATGCAGGAATGTTTTCAATGTTTGTTGTCGATGAGATTTCACTGTGAATGGTGATGGGATGGATCGCTTGGTTGCTCAAAGCCTTTTAAACTGGGACTGGCTGCTTTGTATGGTGTGTTTGATGTTTTCGTATATTTCTCTGGATCGCTGGTGAGTTTCTTCTGCTTCGTGGACGATTTACACAAAAATTTTGACTAGGAAAGGACGTTTCTTGGGTGGCCAGCTAGCGATGGGATCGAGCTGGCGAGGATTGCTCTAGTCACACCTCGCTGGGCATGCAATGCACACTGGAGTCCTGCGACAACTCATCCATGGAGGATTCTATGGGAGAGAGATAATGTAATTAGTTTTATTTTTTAAAGGAGATAATTTTAGCTATGTATAACAATAAAATATGGCATTTTACAAGGTAGTTTGAAAAAGCTACAATATAACTGAAGGTAATTAACATGTAGCCAAACTATTTTTAAATAACGATTTGTAATGTTGTTAGGAATTTCCTTTACAACTTAAAGGAATAGTAGATTGTTTAGGTATACTTTGCCATAATAAATTATGTTTATGGTTGTTCAGGCCTCTTAAAAATTCAAAAAACTTGTTTAAAATTTTTTTTAGTTATTCCTTACCGTGTGTCGGGTATAGACCCGCTTTAGAGCCGTTCATATGCATTGGGTTCTGTGCGTTATTCTGAAATGAATACGTTAACTGCAGGTTAATATGACGCGCAAATGAGCTTCCTTCCGGTTCGCGTACTGCAATCAAAAATCGTTTGTTGAAAGTAGAAAAAACAGAAGAAATTGTAAGTACTGTGTTAGCATCTTATTCTCTTTTTTTGTGATGTGTTTTGTGTCTTTTAAGGGGGTGCTTGTGAACTGGATACTACGGGGATCTCTCTGGGGGATATCTCTAAGGAAAATCTCTAATGGGGAATCTCTCTGGGAAGGAAGGCATGCTGCACTAATCCACTACTTACTTTTATTCTTACCAGCATGTATGTGTTTTTTCTGACGCGCCCGCGAGTTCTGGAACCAAACTTGCGTCACACGCTTGCTGAGACCGGTCACCGAGGCGATCCGCTCCAGATCCTGGCCATCCGGATTACTGTCAATCTGGAAGTTGGCCTGCAGCACTTGCAACTGCTCCTCGGTGAAGGTGGTTCGCACCCGTTTCGTCTTGCTCTTGTGATAACCATCGCCATCACAGCCATCTGGAATTGAAATCGGAATGGGAATTCGTATTATAAATATAAGTGCATAAGTGCATAAAAAACGTGTAGGGATAGGAAATTTAATCGCAATATAAATCGTAGAGGAACTAAGGGCCTACAGGCACTTGGAAAAAAATAAATGATTAATATAAAAGGCAATTTAAAATGCATTCCGTTGGCTCTAAGGTGACAAGCCAAACTAAGATAAATATTCGGGCAATTAATGTCTTTTCTTTTGATTCTTTTTTATTTTATATATTTTAAAATTATGTAAAGCTTTAAATAAATTCGAGAAATAATATATATGGCAAGTGTAATACGAATTATCTTTCTATTTTTCCCCATCTTAACTTTGCGTATAGGCCCTAGAGGTCTCTCGTCTCTGTGTGACTTGGACGCGGCTCTAAAAGCATTTTGACAGTCGGCCAAATTGAAAATGTCAAAAAGTGTTTATGGTTTATAGAGCTGCCGTGCCACCGTCTTTATGTGGCCACCGTGCAGACCCGGTGGTCTCCGCTCCTCCAGAGATTTAAGAGGGGGATTCCGGATGGGGCTGGGGCTGTGGCTAGGGCTATGCTGCGACATTCACAAGCCGATCACGTCGTCTCAGCAAAGGCTGGAGAGTGGTTTTTTACGAGTGTGACACGATTTCGTCAGTGGCGACTGGCTGGCGCTTAGTGATTCCAGCTTCACTGTACCGCATAGTCTTGGCACAGTGAAGCGTTCCAAATTGGCAACCGTTCTGCCACCGAAGCGTGCAGCCATGTTTCCAACTTGTTTTCACTGTTTTTATGCCTCCAGTTTTTTCGCTGCCTTTTTTTGTGATTTTACAAAACAAAACTCACCGTCGCTCGATGTGGTGCCACCCTCGACCGTTTCCAGATAATGAGCCTTGCAGAGCACCCGGTCATCCATGAGCGCGAACTGCTCGCCGGTGGACAGCTGGCGGCCGCACTGGTCGCAGGCGAAGCAGGCCAGGTGGAAGACCAGCTCCCGGGCCCGTCTCACCCAGTCGGAGGCGGAGATGCCGCGACAGCACTTTGAGCACTTGGCGCCGAAATTTCTGAAAGAGAAGAGGAAATTGCAATCAGTTTTGGTAATAAAAATGCACATGAATAAATGCATAAATTAAAAGGGAGGATATTTCAGAGATTTGTAAATAGTTTTGGTATTAAATGAATTTTATAAATTCAGAATTAAATACAAAAGGAATTTCTTTGCGATCTCAAAGCATATTTTCAATTTTTCTTTACTAATAAATTGAGTTGTCAACTCAAAAAAAATATTCTCTTGACTCTTATTATTTTTTTAATTGAAGAAAAATCCAAATTGAAAATTGAGTGAAGTGAATCATTTGGATACGGTTTTCGCTTTTCCCGTGTGTCTCTTTTTTTTGGGACTTTTTCCAAGCGGAAGTTGTTGCCAACGACGATGCTCTGCGCCGGACAAACGTTTTTCCAAATGAGTCGGCAACTTTCGGTGGCTTATTGTTAGCTTTTAAGCTTATTTTTACAACAGCCACAACAATGTATGGCCAGGGCATGACTCGGATGTGGACGCGGACGTGGATGCGCGGACCTGGAGCTGGCTGGGATGCGATCCGATGCGATGCGATGCGATGCTGGATGATGTCTCCATCGGGCAGGCAATGCACACTTAAAATTCTTAACTTGAAAAATAAATATTTTTACAGCATCTCACGGCGCGTTTGTTTGTTTATTTTCGTTTCGTTGGACGTCGACACCGTTTTCCTACGACTTCTCTCTCCGCCTCATTCCTTTTTCTCGATTTTGTATCCATCAGATACGAGAGAGAGACACTCGTACTTTGGCTTGTTGCAACTTGCATTTGGCCCTCGTAAAGTTTTCATTCCGTTTCGTTACGTTTTGGCCGCATCTTTGTCGCTGTTGACTTAATGGATTAAGTCGCGCAAACGCTCTCGAATTGTTACAATTAACCAGCCAACGGAAAACTGTGGGAAACTATTCCGAAAACACTTGTGCACATAGACAAGGGCGAGTTGGAAAATCTATGGGAATTTTGGAAAGCAAACAGCTGTTGGATTGCCTTAAATAAGGCCCAAGAAACCTCTAAGAGACTTTAAAAATATTAAATCTTAATTGGTAGATATTTAATTTTAATATCTGAATTTTTATTCATAAAATGTAGGTTTCCGTGAAAGAGTAAATTTGTGGCTTATAAAATCTTTACAAATTTAAGTTGAATTTTCGCAGATGCATCAATATCCGGGGTTTTCTTTATATAAAAATCCTATGGTCTGTTAGTAAAAATATAGCATCCGTGAGCGGGTAAATGGAATGGGAACTACTGGATGAGCACATCACTTTCGAATTGTCAGGCGTTCAAGACATCCAAGACACGGACACTCGGGCTTCCGGGGACAAACCCTCTTGAAGGGAAACGAAGAGATAATGGCCGGGCCACTACAGACCAGTCGCAGGATGAGCACCAAGTTGCCGGTCTGCATCCTGCAGAGATTGAACAGCGGCAGCATTCGCTTGGTCAACTCCGAAGTGGCCAACCACTGCTCTCGGCGTTCCGGCACCGCCCCGTAGCAGGCGCAATCGTTGAGAAGTCCTCCCTTGGACTTCTTCAGCTGGGGCCGATTCCCGACATGGTGCATCAGGCCGGCCTCCCAGCCTGGATTCTCCTTGTCGAAGGATTTCTTGACCCGATCGAAGATCGGCTTCGCGTCCAGCTCGGCCAGTCCAAGGAGGAATTTGCAGTTCGTGGTGCGCTTCTTGTAGACGTGGATCATTAGCTTCTCGCCCTCCTGGACAGGAGAGTCCAGCGTGAACATGACGCACTTGCCGCACCTCTGGGAGCAGGGATTTACGCAAGAGCCGTATTCCCGGTCGCAGAGACTCACGTAGACCGTCGAGCGGAATGTGATCTCCGTGCAGGTGGGATACTCCTCCGGCGCGCACCTATTCTGGCGCGTAATCAGCAAGTCGTCCACCACGAACTCGATCATCCACAGGAAGTTTCCTTTAAACTTTGGAGGCTTCTCCGAACTCATTTTACCCCAAGAACAAACGTAACACTTTAAAACCTATCGCCGAACTGGAAGTAAGTTTTTTCTATTTTTTCTTGGTTTCTTGCCAACTAATTGATAAACGGGAATTTTGAAAATGTAACCTACATACAAGCACTTTCAAATTTTGAAATAAATGAATATTTTCGAAGCCTTGCCAAAGGAGAGTGAGAACTCAAAATGATTGGATCAGAAGCTCAAAGCCTACCACTAGGGGGAACTATTTCGATAGGAACTGGCTCTCAGAATATATTTAAAATAAATTTTAGTATATATTTTAATGGTTTAAATACTCTTTAAATAAAATTAACTTTTATGGCTCATATACTCACTTGCTGTAGTCAGCCTTGCAGTACACCTGTCGCTCCCGGATGAAGCAGGACTGCTGGCGGTCCAGGGGGCACATGCACATGCAGCAGCGGAGGCAGTGGGCATGCCAGGAGCAGCCGCCAACCTCCAGGAAAAACCGATCCGAGATAGGTTCCCCACACGCTGCGCAGGAACGCAGCTCAGTCTGGAAAATAAGAAATAAAGAATATAAGAAGTTAGCATAAAGAAAAGACTAAAACAAAATACTATAGCTCAGAAAATAATATTTAAACATTCTTAAAGGAAATCTTTTAAATGCTTTTCTTTAAATTAATTCCAGAATACTTTGTTTGCTACACATTAATATTATATCAAACTCTTTTTGGTTTTGCTTTATCAGATAGTGTAGAAATATGTATACTTTTATAAACATAAATCTAATAATGGTTCTATGCTAATTTGGAATCTTCTTTCTTTATCACTTTTAGCTCTTTGGGGCCTGAGAACCGGATCGGCTTTTCTATGGTAAACCGATCTGATCTGAAATCGTAGCGCCCGTCGGATTTGTTTCTTCTTTTGTTGTGCCTTCAAATGAAATCGTTCAATAAATCTGGCAAATGTCCCGGCGGCTTCTGTTTTATTTCTCGGCTGCAGCATTTAACTTATGTATATTAAACAAATTTCAATAGCAACAAAAGCTGGGACGAGTTTCTTTTGCTTTTTGTTTTGTTTAGTTTTTTTTTTTTCGCTGCTTCGCTCTTTTTCGAAAATTGAACCATAAATTTGAAAATGTTATGCTAATTGTTGTTGGCGATATTATTGTTATTGTGTGGGGCTGCGACGGCAACTGCTTCACTCGGAGTTCGATTTTAATTCCAGATCCCTCCAAAATGTGAAATTTATTGACCCACCGATCGGGCCGATCGATCTAATGAATATTCAATGTCTCGCCTGCATGTTACGCTGTTTTAAATGAGTGTTTCAAACAAATTTTATTGCGTTTCATAAAGTACCAAAAAACGACACAGCGAAACGAAAAATAATCCGTGGAGCATTATTCAGATTGTGAGTTTCTTAATTGATTTTTTTTTGTGCTTCTATCAACAATTGTTTTAACATTAAATGGGGCTTTTCGGGGAGACTGTTTGTAAAAATTCCAATTGTAATATATTGGTATTAACTTATTTTCACAGTATTAATGTCACTAAGTGTACTTGAGGTGCTAAAAATAATAAAAATAAATCACTATACGATCTGAGGAGCACCCCATATAAATCTTGTTCGTTTATAAATATTTAAAATGTATTTTTTGTAATGTTCCCATAAAACTCAAATAATTTATTTAAGCCTGCTCTCATAATTTCTCCATTAATGCCCTCTCATTATCCTTCACTTGATTGAGAAACACTTCAATTGCTCGATCTGGTTAGCGTTGATTATGATGTGCAATTTCGGTACGAAGTTTTTAATATAAAAAGAATTGACTGCCATACTTGAAACATTTAATTAATGGCCGGCATTTTGCGTATATATTCCATTCATTAATAAAAAAAAAAGGCAAAGAAAAATGCTGACGGCAAAATGATGGCCACACAAAATGTTTTTCCATTAATCAAAAAATGGCAGAGAAAATAAGTTTAACTTTTGCTGCTGGCAAAACAATTGAAGCCGCAAATAATTGTCGTTTAACTTATAGCAACTCGTTATTAACTTAGCTGACGAATTCCCTTTACCTCTTGCCGCCAGACATTGACAAAAAAATAAATACAAATAAATACATATTTAAACAAAGACTTGGCCGTGACTAGGCTTTGGATCAAAGGGCCCGACATTTACGGCTAAAGCAATTAATAAAACAATGCCGAACTGGAAAAGAATACGACTAGATTCGGACACCGAAACTTAGAATGCTCTCTATAAACTATTTAATATTTTAAAATATTTATAATTTAATATAAAGGATTATAATATCAGATAAAGTTTGTAAAGTGTTTGGTTATCTAGAAATTTTTAAAGAAATAGCTTTACAACTGTTTGATTTATAAGCCCAGAACTAAATTTGGCGGACAAGCGAACAAGGCTTTATCGACTTGCCTGAATGTTCGGATACTGATAACATAGTATCAAATTTAAATATATATATTATTTAACATTACTTAAGCTATAAATATTGTTTCAAAACAGCTGTAAGCCTTCTAGAATTAGAAACAAATTGACGGACATAACGGACAAGCCTATTATAAAGGACATCTCTTCTAGAAATCCTAATACCCCTGATGGGGTATTAAAAACGTGGAAAACCAGCAGCCGTGGGTAATAGATATCTATGAGAATAATTTATGACAGGCCGCAGCCGACTATCAGATACAAATGTATCTTTTTTCGGGGGGTTGCGGCGGCTGCCCCGAAATTCCAGCGAAATATGCAATATGGCCACCGTCAGTCAGTCAGTCAGCAGGCGCAACTGGTGAGAGCGAGTGTGGCCTGTGGCATGGGTGTGCGTGTGTGGCAGATATAACTACATACATGAACATACACACAACACATCATCCTAACATGGCCGCTGCTCATTTCGCCTCGTTTCGCGTCGTTTCGTTTCGTTCAGTTTTTCCTCGCTCTGCTCTGCGCGCAGCCGCTGCCATTTAACTTTTCAACTCCGCTGTGTGTGACACGTTTAATAGCGCCGGCAAAGGCAGTCCCAACCCCCAACCCCCAGCCACCTTCCCTACCTTTTTTCCTCCCCTCGATTTTCCCTCAACGAGCCTGCGCTTTGCTCTGTCCCACTCTCGCCCCTTCTAGCCGCTCGCTCGGCCTGTCACTTTCGTTTAACTTTTCACATTTCGCGCCCGAAAAAACACAACCAACAACAGGGCCAGGGGACAGGGAAGGGGCAGGGGGTGCTGCATTCGGCGGGGTGTTTTCAGCAATTTGTTTTCCCAACGCCCGTTTTAACACACAAAAACGGAGGCTGAGACTTTGACTTGAGTGCACTCCAAAAAATACTGATTTTAGGGAAATATTTCCATGAAAAAAAGTACAAGATTTCTATATTTTTATAAAAATAAAATAACATTGTAATGGTAGTCAAAAACTATATTTCTTTTAAGCTTAATTAAATAGCTTTTAATTTGTGATATCAGCTAAAAAGTTGCATGTCCTGGTGGAGCTCATATAATTGATCAAAAATGTATCACAAACCCTCTTCAGGCTTTAAGTTTCTGTAAAATCTGTGGAAATCTTAGGACAACAATAATTGATATTTATATATATATAATTTAACAAGATATCAGAAATATTTATCTCATAATTCTACCATTCTTTGATTACAGTGTAGAGGTCCCGAAATGCGAATTGCACAGTCCCTCCTTGTCGGCTTGTTGGTTATACACATGCAATTGTCGTTGCTGTTGCTGCTGTTGTTGTTGTCATGTCTATGCCCACTTTTGAAAATATGTCAGTTGTCAGACAGCCAGCCAGGAGCAGGGGGAAGGACAGGCAGGATAGTCGAGACAGAGGGACAGGCAGGACACATTTGAAGTGGCATTTTTGGCGAGCATGTCATTTGACTGTAATTTACTCGTGAGTGTCGTGTCGTGAGCCTGCTGCGGTCGAGGTTGAGTATTCAATGCGAGATGCATAAATCTGCCCATGAATTTTAAACGGGTCTCTTGTGCGAGCAACGAGGGCTTAGAATCGGTGGAAAGTTGCCATTTCCATTTTCTATCCAGACTGTGACAGCGGCAGAAAAGTGTGGAAAATGTTTTAGTAGGCCAGAAATGGAGTAAAGATGAAGTTGATGGGGAAGACACACTTGTTATGAGGTAATTCGGTAAAGTTTGTTACGGATTAGGATTAAGAGATTTGAAAAAATGCTAGAGACCTTCTTTAACTTTAATTTTAATTGAATTACAATTATATTTGTTCACTCGTTAAAGAAAAACTAAGGTACAGCTCAATAAATAAGCAAATAATGAAAAATTAAGTATAAAATAAATCATTATAATTTAATAAAAAACCTTCAGAGACAATCTCTTAATAATTCTAAAAATCCTCTTCAGTTCAGTCTAAACTCTAAGCCAAAGGTACCAACGATTTCCGGAACCGATAGAAGATGATGAATTTGCCAGATCTCTGCGGGTCGTAAGGTGCGATAAAATATAGCTCCCCTATTATCTGTGGGACCCTAGCTAGTTCTTTGCCTTCTTTTTTCTCTCTTTTATTTTTATTATTTGCTACGAATACTCAGTGTTATATAAGCACTCCCTGGGCCGTCGGCCCTAATAAAAATTCCACAGTCTAAAACTTGCACCTTGCAACTTTTGGCTCGAAATGTCGTAAATAACCCGACTTGGCAGTCATATAAAAGTGGGAAAAACAAAAGGCCAAGACAGAACTATAAAAGACACTGAAGAGTATGCAATAAAGTTTATAATCCTTCGCCCCATCTCCGGCATGAAAAGAAGGCGATAGGGTAAGCAAGGTGCCTGTGCCTCTACCAGTGAATGTGAGATGGTGTGAGTGCTGGGATGAAACCGATCTGGAAATAAAGACTGCACACAACAACCGGTAGCCGGAGCTAAGAACTGTATCATCTTCGGGTCCGAAAATATAAAAAGGAACACGCCTAGAAGATCGATTACCCGAAAAACGGACAATCTTTCACGTCATTGCGCAAATTGAGCGATCATCATTGGGGGAAAGGGGAATACACTCGAAAGAATATTTGAGCGGGAACTTCAGAAGGGATTTTATTAGAAAATATGTTTCTCCAAAAGTTGCATAATGTTTTTTCCTTTAAATTAAGACAAATTTCCCTTTTTTTTATAGTGTGCAAAGTATTTATTTTAAAATATTTTCTATGACTTATAAATAAAGGATTGTGGTTTTTGACTTTAAATTATTAAACATATATTTTACCTTTTTGAAATTTCAAAATAAATAAATCTTATTGTTTTAATTCTATGAAATTTCTATTTTCTTTAGGGAAATGCATCCAAGATTTGTTGAAAAATGCTAAAAACATTATTCACTAAAATAAAAAAGTCTAAAAATCTGTAATAATTTCCATGAGGTAACTATGATTTCGTTGAATTTTTTCTCAAAGTGCATCAACTCCCTGAATCGATTTCTTTCTTCGATCTCAATATCAATGAATCGAGGGATCGTTGGATCGATGGCTGGCTCGGTTTTGATGACAAAAGCCTTGGCACTCAATTGATCTCTGTGGTTGTGACTTGTCATCTCTTCGCCTTGGCTAGCTATCCATCCACCCAGCCAGCCACCGTGAGAATGTTGTGCTCCCAAAAAAAAAACTCAAAAAAAAAAAGAAAAATCCAAATATAAAGCAAGACAAACAAAAGCCGATTCCACAATGGACATATCTTTCGGCCGATATCGTGGCAGTTATAACAACACAACACAACTTGAGCACTTGTCACTTGAACGGATTTTGGCAAATGTTTTCCTAAGGCCTTTCGATCTCTCGCTTTAAGCTGCTTTTCAACAACAAATTGCAGCGAAGGCTAAAAACCAAACAGAAAAGACTACCTAAAAATAATAATATATTGGTTTAATTCCAAGATTTTTGTTGAGTAAACTTTATCATATTTTTTTGTGTTTGATTATTTGCGGAATGAAAATGTTTAACGGGCAACTGTCAAAAAAATATTGCAAGTACCTTTTACTGATTTTTGGGACTTTCGAAAAGGGTGTATCGATTTTAATTAGATATCTAAATATTACAATTATTATTATTATTATATTTTTACAAATATTGAGTGGGTCTTGCTCATACATATTTAATCCTAATTATTCTGTTTTCTTTCGCTCATTCGACTTAAGCTTCTTTTCAACAACAACTTAGAGTGTGGGCTTAAAAGACTACCAAAAAAATAATATATTGGTTTAGTTCCTATAGTTTTATGGCGTAAACCTTTTCATATTTTCGGGTGATTTATGCAGCATGAAAATTTTCAACGGGCGTCTGTCAAATAAATACTCCGTTTTCTGGTTTTGTGACTTTCCAAAAAGGCGTGTATCGCTTTTTAATTAGAGCTACTTTTTTGTGTTATCCAGCCGGTGCTGCGTGGGCTTAATATATTGAATTATGCTAAAATATCACTACCAAAAAGATTACACGTCGGCGTTTGTTTGGCGTTAAGTTGGGATCATCGTATCTGATTGTTATTTAATGGCCTCACGAACTGCTCTTTATGAATGGGATCGCCGCCAACAAACGCCCACGATTTTACGGAGAAATAAAAATACAAAAAAAAATACCATGAAATAAAAAGAACCTCGTCCAAGGCATATCCATAATACGAGCACGCTCCATAAATTGGCTAAATGTTTACAAATATTTCATCGGGAAACGGTTAATGGCAATCTCACTCCTTTCTGCCTCCATATAATCGCGTATATATAGTCTATAGCTGTTGCTGTTGTCGCGCCCATTGATCCAATCAAATTGATGGGCTGCTATAACTGAGCAGAGCGAACAGAAAATGGGTAAAAGGGAATGCATTTCTATGGGAATACAGTGGGAACTGGGCTAAAATGGCACTTTTAAATGGGTTGCTTTATTAAATAAAGTAAATAAATATTTCAGCATGCGAGTAATGAGCACAAGAAAATAAAATATTTAAATACAATTTCTTTTTGCGCTATCTACTAAACAATAAAAAAATATTATCAGACTAAGAGACACACATATCCTGAGGTATTCTCCGTTTGACCTCTAAGGGGACTTTTCTATTAGTCAGATTTAAAGAGGTTCTAAAAAAGTTTTTAATCTATACTTTCTTCTTCATTTTAAGCTATCCTTTTAGCGACTTTTCACTGTATATCCTCGATGCATTCACACTTTTAAAACCTGTCTCACTGTGTGTGCCTGCGTGCACGTTACTGTTGGTTTGTGCATCTCTCCGGCAAACTTAATTACCGCTTTATGTCAATGGTCCAGCGTGTTTTTGCTAAATTTATCAGCGTTATTAAATTTTATCACTGGCGACAAAATGTGCATATGCCATTCAATTTTCACAACATATTCGCACACACAGCCAGTCAGTTCCCCGAGTCTAGGCAAATACAAATATTATGATGGCAGACAACTGGCCGTAGGAGAAGACCCCTCTAGGAAGCGGCAAGAGCGGATCCAGTTGTGGGCCCAACATTGGTGTAACATCGTAAAATATTTTACGGCCAAATGGATTCCGCCGCCGCCGCGGCCAGGTTGCCAACGTTTTTATGGGGCCGGAAAACAAAAGAACCAATATGCCAGGGAAAATTGAAAGAAGAAAAGCTTCCAGTTTTCCATTTAAGCCGCTAAGTGGATAATTGACAATTGCCAAAAAGTAACTAAAATGCAAATGAAATGTCTATTAAAGATAATATACGGCCGATCATTAAAACGCCGAGACCAGAAACGAAAAACGAAAAAAATAACCTCTGTTAAAAGTTTATACTTTATATATGCATATATAAAAAGTTTTATTTCACTTTATATCTTGGGGTATTTTTTGTGTCGTTTTTTTTCAGGGTTCTCGCGATGACAAAGCCTTGGCTCATCTGTTGAGGGGGCGGTGGGGGATGTTATGAGTTGGGGTTAGGTGTGTAAGCTACACCGTGAAGAAAAAATATTAATTTAAAATGTTACTTAAGTATCAGAAGTGTCAAAGATATATCTATGAATTTATCATTAAGAATAAATATAAGGAAGATAAAATCATAATTAAAGTAACATAACTAAACTGAATTAATATTTTAAACATTTTTTTTAATTAAAAGAAAAAAAAACCCTAAAAACATAAATATAATATCGATATTGATACCCCCAATATCCAAATAAAATCGAGATCATCTCAAAATTGAAAAAAATGTATAGAAATGTAGAACAGTTTTTTCAACTGTCATTTTGGTAATTATATAAAATCAGCTGTTTCTTTAAGTCCCTTCTTTTCAACCATATATCTATAAAATCTTAATATTTCCATATTTCATGAGATATTTTCTTACTGTGTAGTATACCCCAGATATCCCAGAATCCCAGTGTTGACAAGTTATTGCCCGAAGAGCGGCGACGGCTTAAAATGTCGCACTTTATTACACTACAAAACACAAAACTGAACTCAACGCGAGATGATCTCCGCCGGGTTCTGTTTCGGATCGCCTTGGTTTGGCTGGGGATTTCGGTTTGGATCTTTTGGTTCTGGGACTGAGACTCAGACTGGAGACTGGGTTTTGAGTTTTTACAGCCATTTCGGTGGATCTTGTGGCTGTTGGCAAACATCGGCCTTTGTGTGCGCTCCCAGCCGCGTTTTATTATAACTGTTGACTGCTCGCATACGAAATAAATTTCATTTTAATACTTTCTTCGTTTTAGTTTTCGTATATTTTATTTTGTCGGATAGCGGGAGCTGCGGAGAGCTCGGAAAGTGATTTGCATACGGGTCGTCGGCGTTCTCACGCGTTTCCCACCGGAGATCATCCCGCCGAGAGAAGTCGAGATCCCAGATTCCAGATCCCAGAGCTTGATAGATCGCCCGACTTATGCAGCTAATACCGTTTTCGATCCAGCTTCTAGCTTCTATAGTTTAGCCACCGTACAGTGGAGCGGTTTCAGCTGAAATATTTAAATTTTAAGCTAGTCCAAGGCATTGATTTAATTATAAATTATAAAAAATGTGCCAAAAAATGTAATTCTAGAAAATAAGGCCTGTCTTAGTAATAAAATATTTTTTGATTTATTTTCTATACCATATTATAATTTTGAGAAGAGAAATCAAAAATTTGCAGTTGAACTTGTCTAAAAAATATTTTTAGCCATTAAAAATTCCTACAAAACAAAACAATCAGTTAATTTGTTCAATCCTTTTAATAAAATTAGTTCAAAAATTTCCCAACTTGAAATTAATATAACATTTTCCAAAGTAAGCCCCTGGATATTTGATATTTAATTTTGAAAAATAAGCCACTGTGCACCGCCGGCTGCCATTTCCACTAACCATAAACATAAACAGGTGGCAATGTTCATTTGCATAGACAACGTTTCGATATTAAATTTCAAAGCGAACGACCAGCGTCAACGACATTCCGAAAACACTAAACAAAAACACGAGAAACAAAAAAAAAAACATCAGAAAAACGAAAAAAAACTCAATATTCAGTTGGCGGTGGCAATCTGAAAATGGCTCTTCGATTTGCTTCTGGTCCCATATGGTTAGTCCGTCTATGAAGTATAGTATATCTCTGTGTTTTTTTGGTTTCCTGAACTTGTTTCGTGTTTTAATCATTTGCGGCTTTCGGCAGCTGTCCCAAAATCGAAACGAACTTGTAAATTATATATATGTCGCGACAGATCCAGCTCCAGCCTTTTGTTATTTGAATTGATAAGCTCGAATTAAATGGTAATGGGAGCGAGAAGTTCGATTCGGGGATTCGGATGACTCGGTTTTCTTTTTAAATGGTAAAATATTCGGTAGGGTCAATAAGCACTTAACTTTTTTATTTTATTTCTTAGTTGAATGGGAAAAGTTGGAATTTGAAATATATAGAAGCTTGTTATTAGATAAGCAAAGGAAAAGATTTTAAATTTATTTCATAGCTTAGTCATAGAAATATGATTAGAAACTTGTATATATATATAAATTAATTTTATTGCTTAACTAAAATACAAAATATTTATGGTTCTAGTATTTATGGTTGATGAGTAGAAAAATTAGTATATTTTTAAATGCGTACCAATATAAATGAATTAACAATTCTATATTTTTGCCGCAAAATATTTAGTATATCCCCCTTCAATTATATCTAGTTTTTATTTAATGAGTTAAAAATCAATAAAAAACAAATTAAAAAAAAAAACTTTGTGTGTTGTTTGCATCACTTTCTTATTTTTCCTTGAAATTTACAGACTTATATTCAATTATGAATCACATTGTTGGAAATATGTTTTCAAGATGCTTGCAAATTACAAAGGATTTTAGTATTTTACTTAGTGTATTTACCATATTTTCTATTGAAATTTTAGTCACTTTTTCTCCTGCCATATTTTAAGTATCTGATAACCCCTGTTATCGATCGACTCTTTTATTTCAAATCTATATTCATGGCAATACAATAGCTTGTAGCAATGTCAAATTAAATTATGCTGCCCCTTTGTTTTCATCTCGATCTGGCCGTGCACATTTATTAACTCTTAATTAAAGATAATCTCTATCGAATTTGTTTCAAACGCATATAAAGTATGTGAGTTATTGCGTTAGTTACTGTCTATAATAGAGAGCACCCTGTGGCTATGCAATTAGCTGGGCAATAAATTTCAATAAAAAATAAAGCATTTGCATTCGACGGAATACGTATGCATATCTTTTGAATGGGTGAAGCCACCCTCGCAAACGTTTCGCTTGCCATTTTTAATCATTTCGCTTTAATATATTTTTTTTATTTGGCCATAATAATATTTTTATTTAAGCGTTCTTTTTTCCCCTTTTTATACCCTTGCAGAGGGTATTATAATTTTGCCATGATATTTGCAACGCAGTGAAGGAGCCATCTCCGACCCCATAAAGTATATATATTCTTGATCAGCATCACCAGCCGAGTCGATCTAGCCATGTCCGTCTGTCTGTCTGTCCGTCTGTCTGTCCGTCTGTCTGTCCGTCTGTCTGTCCGTCTGTCTGTCCGTCTGTCGGTTTCTACGCGAACTAGTCTCTCAGTTTTTGAGCTATCGGGCTGAAATTTTCAGCATAGTCTTATTTCTTTAGCACGCAGTATATATGTCGGAACGGCTGAAATCGGACTACTATATCCTATAGCTGCCATAGGAATGATGGCGAAAATAATGTAAAAAAAATTTTAACTTATCTGTTTTTCAACGAATTTCTATAAACTACGAGATATATTCGTTTTTTATAGTTCTAGAATTACGGTTTTAATTTTATTAAGATCGAACAACTATATCATATAGCTGCCATAGAAGGGATCGGTCGATTTATATGAAAAAGTAGAATTCTACATGTAAAATGTAAAATTTACAAAATTTACATAATTTGGCATTTTTTTTTACATTACCAAAATGGATCGATTTTCAATGATCCAATTGCAGACTGCAAGGGTATACAAACTTCGGTTTACCGAAGTTAGCTTTCTTTCTCGTTTTGCATAAATTTAGCGAGAAGAACGTCGGCAGGGGCGGCGCAGTTGTGCAAACAAAACTCAAAGTCTGGGAGAGAAAATCCGCAGCCAAAGTTCTCGAGCTGTCGGACTCTTAATAAATCGCTTATAAATCGACGGCAAGTATCTCAAACGTTTTCGACACGCGTATTTCTTGTTCTCTCGCTGTTTTTTTTTTTTATTTTTTTTGTTTCGTTGAGGTATCTTTTTTATTCGCATAATTCTGTGCGCATTTTTAAGGCATTCATCATAAAAGTTGGCCGGGGTTTTAGGAGGGCCGAAGATCGAAAGAAAAAAAAAAACCAAAATGCTTTTGTCTTTTCGTCAACATGTCACAGCCACTAAACATCAATAAGTTGGGCTTTTATTGATTTCGTGTTTTTTTCGCCGTGCTGTGTTTTTACAGCTCATCTTTGTGCGGAGTTTTTAGGGGGATTTCGTGTTTGATTTCTTATTTTTTATTGAGCATTGGCCACAATTAATTAGTTAAATCTGCATTTTGCATAAATTACTATACACAAAATATATAATATTTTCATATTTCAGTTTCGAGGCTCAGGCTCTCATGCAAATTGGCTTTCGGCTATTGTATTTCGGTCCCTTACTTTTTTTGTGGGCCAATAAATCACGTTCGAAGCTGTTTTTTTTTTTTGTTGTTTTGTGGGCCACCGCCAAAGTTCTAACCGATAATTTATTTGGGTGACTTTGAATGATTTTAGCGGTGGCTTTCAAACGCTCAAAAGAGCATTCGGTTTGATACTGAAACTAGTTTCGCTTCCCGAAAACTAATCACTTTGGCTACTGTTCGCAGATGCCATCGATAAGCCCCAGATTCGAAAGCTCCATTGAGCCAATTTGCAATTGTCAAACAATTAAATACCAATATATTCAGGAGGAATAAAATAGGAACACTGTGGAAAAAAATATGGAGTTCCAACAAATTCAAAACAACTAAAATAAAAAAATAGACCAGACTATGTTTAAATTGTTAATCGTTGTTAAAGTCATTAAAAGAGTTAAGTGAAATAAAGTCTTAAAAATCACGATTTTGTCAATATATATGTATATTCCAGAAAAAAATTCCTTCCATTACTAGAATTGTATTAATTTCAATATCAAATCAGATTTAATTAGCTAACATTGTTTAATTTGTTGTTAAGGTGGCTTAACTTAGTAATATTAATAAGAACTTGAAATACTTATTATCTTTTTTATGTAATTACATTATAAATTGAATGTAATTAAATTCCCCTTACTTTATCCAAATATTTATAAATCTTTTTTATATAAATATAATTTAAAAGATTTTTTATTAATTTTTAGACAAAAACTACGAGTTTTCTCCATTTTATGCATTTATTTTTCCTCCAAGTGCAGACAATCTAGACAGAGAACATTTATTTTAGCAAACGATGAAAGTTGTGTGGAATTTTAGCTAAAAATCAAATCGAATGGTTTGTCGTTAGGGATTGTTGGAGGGGATGGGGTAAGGTCTTGCCCCTGTAAATTTTAGGGGCGGGTTTTACTTTTTTTTCTCTTTTTTTTTGGTGCTGCCAGCAGACAGGAGTTGGAATGATTTGTGGCATTTTACAATTTTATTTGCTGCTCCGAAACCCCCGGGCCCCGGTCCTCGGTACTCGGGCCCTGGGCATCATTTGTAAGCCAACTAAGCGTCCTTTAAGGACTATTTTGTGGATGCACTCGAACGAACAATGGAGGACACTCGACTCGCCTTCTTTTGTGCGGTTTTCGGGCCTCTCTCTGTGCCTCCTGCCTCCTGCATTCGATATTCGTTTGAAGAGGAAAAACACACGGAAAAGCAGGGGACTTTTCGCATTTACCTGCTAAAAATGCTGCTGGGATTTTGACACGTACGTAGATACATTCCCCTGGAGATTCGAGGGACCTGGGTCCGCATGCGCAATGCAACCCAAAACTGACCAGAAACTCGGGTCCTCTTCGGATCTATTGTCTATCTCTATATGTTTGCGAGGCCCAAAACAAAGGTGTGATATTTGTTTCTCTTTTGTCCCTGATCGGGGCAATTGGCTCAAGTCAAGATGCATTTTCTGGCTTCTTCCCATTGTGTTTGCCACGGCCAGCAAGGCGTAGACTTCTTGTCAGCGTTGACAATTAGCCAAAAAGCCATAGTGGTCACAGGACACTCTCAAAAATGCCTCCTTTTATTGTTTGTGAATCCAATTATGAGGGGCTTGCTGAAAATCTGCTGACCGTTGGCCAAGCAGCTGTTTTTCCCACCTTTCTTGAATTTCTTTTTTGGGCATTTGGAAAATCTTCGCAACCGGCACGCGCTTCTTTTCTTGTGTCTCTTGTGTGGGATTATGTGACACAAGGGAGTTAGGCGTCTAATCTACAAAAGGTGTTTTGTTAGCCACTCAAAGCTAATAAGTAGATGGATAGATATGGAAAGTCGCTAGGAGGCCATAGGAAGTATCTTGAAGAGATTGTTGTTGTGAGAAAGATGTATCTTAAGGCATATCCTGGAGAGGGCCTAGCTCAGATAAATATAAATGAATAGATCAAGATTAAATGTATGAATTTTTCCTAAGAGAAAAAGCCTTTGACAATAATTCCATTAAATTAAATTCCTAAATATCTGTCCAGAACAATTTTTTTTAACATTTTCTTATTCAATTCCTCAGCCTTTAAGTACCAGAATAATTTATTTTTATTTTAGATGCTTTATAAACCCACTAAACCCCCACTTAAACCCATCCTAAACTCCAAATCCAACTCCCCAATTAAAGAAAACATTTCCAGCTCGCACGAGGAAGGCGTCAACGACTTCTTACACAAAAACACAGACTCCATAATATTTATGGGAGGTTTAGTTTTTTCCAATCTTTCAATTTTCTTGTGAATTATTAATGAAAAATCAGTTATTGAAATATGTATATATGTTTTTTATAGCTGCTTTGCAGGCATTCGACATTTAAACGCTTAAATATTTATGCCTTTTTTATATCTCTTTCTCCGACTGACTACCTAAGAGCACAGGGAGTGAAAAAAGATCCATACATTGTTGAATATTCATAAGCCAGCGCCTAGTGGCGTCATTTTCGGATTTGGATTGGGATTCGGATTCGGCCGAGGGGGCCTATAATGGAGGGGGGATCCGGCCAACATCTGGGTCGGGTCAAGATCGATGATGTCAAGGGGAATCGCCGAGAATCCCCTTTTTTATGTGGCCCGAACTGTTGACATTTGATTTCTGGACTTATCGGGCTCTCAAGTTGTAATCCGCCGAGCTGTTTTCAGATGTCCCGCTGTTCCGGCTATCGAAAAAGTTCTGCCTATAAATCCATAAGCCGACGCGATTAAATATATAACGCAGAGCAATAAGCGTCAGCACCTTGTCCAATTTGCTATGGTAATGAAAATTATATTCGTCGAACAAAGCCATGGCAAATCGATCATCGGCGAGCATAAATCATGATCGATTCTCTGCACACTCATGCCAAATATTTCTGAAGATCTCAGGCTATCTCAAGAAATCCTGTGGGTGGTTCACACACACTCGGACAAAAAACCCATAGCACAGCGGGTGCAAAAATCGATTAAACGTTTTCGAGATAAAACCGAAAAATGTATTTGTTGAATGAACATTTGAATTGAGCAACATCATCTAGGCGACACGATCGCTGCAATGTCGACGGGGGAAAAAGCCCAGCTGAATATGCCTCTTTTATTTTGGGGTTTGGTTGCAGATACATCCGAATATTAGCCTTCATTTCACAGCCAATATTTCAAGATTCCCAAGACAGTGAAGGCTCGAAAAAGGGAACATTTTGGCTTGATCTTTATCTTAAATCAATTTTTATTAAAAATTTAAAATTGAAATAGTCTCTATTTTCTATTAATCATAAAAACCGGTAACTAAACATGTTCTATTTTAAATTTTTATACATTTTTAATTGAAAGCATAAGAAAATTGTTTAATTTCTCTTAATATCTTACAGCACCTTTTGAAATTATTAAATTCAGGCTTTAATTTCCTTTTCACATACCGAGTTATCACTGTCTTCAAAAGCCAAAGTGTGGGCTGTGATGTGAGGCGATCGTCATGTTGTTTTTTTTTTTTTTTTTGTGGTTTTTTGTCTGACTTTTTCAATGCACCCCACTGTGCGATTTGTGTGCTTTTCATATTCACCGCGTTGCGAGAGTAACCCATCGAAGGTGGTGGCCTCTGTCGTCTCCGCTTTTTTCTTTTTGGAAACTCATCGTTTTCCAGCGTTTATTAGCGGGATCCCAAACGAATTGAATTGGATATTGAGATCGGGAATATGGAGATGTGAACTATTTTGCTCTGGTTTTTGTCTTAAGCCTGGCTCACTCTGTATTTCTAATAGCTATTCAAGCGCCGCCTGTTGCGTTTGCTGACCCGCAGCGGGTTAGGCAACTCGAAATAAAAAGAAAACCATTTTATGGGTCACTCGGGTCTGTCTGGGTACATGTGCAGCAATTAAAGAGCACGAAAGTATCTAAATGGCGAAGGAGTGCAAAGATTGATCTAAGCTTTTATTACAAAGTGCAAAATCAACCATTAAACTGACTGTAAATGCAGTGTATTTTATTAACTGGCTTGACTGACATTTATTAAACGAGTTATGGGGCTTTATGAAGGGGTACTTAGGGTAAATATGAATATTGAATGTATATGCTATGGGTTCAGGGTTCAGAAGGTGAGTAGTTACTATGTATATATGAGCTCATCTAGCTTGGATATCTATGCATATATTGCTTGGCTTATTCCTCGTTTTAAAACTTTGTATTTAATATTTTTATTAAGATTTATTAGTGACAATAAGAATATAATTTAGGAATATATCATTTGTTCCATTAAAACTTCTATTAAAAATCAATTTAAAAAGTCTTGAACCTAATTAAGTCTTTTCTACATATTTTTCAATTAAAGACTCATATAAGAATTTAAAACACATCCTTAAAGCCCCTTTCTGATCACTTGCATATACATTTTCCCTGGTTAAAGTAAATGTCACTCGTTAAATATTTTTTTAATATTCTTGCATTAATGTGTAGTAATAATTAGAATATAATATAGGAATATAACATTTATTCCATTAAAACTGTAATTAAATACCAATTTAAGAAGTTTGGAACCTTGTTAAGTATATTTAATATTTTTTTATGAAGGGTTCCTATAAGAATTTAAAATCTCTTTCTAATAATTTGCAAGTACATTTTCCCTAGTTAATAATAAATAAACCCTGATAACTTACCTTCATTTTAAGTGCCTCCACAATTTTGGCGGTTTTTAATCCAAGTCTTTTGCACAAAATTCTTTTGCCAGCTTCAGCTTTGGGTTCAAGCCAAACCGCAGCCAGATTACAGATGTTAGGATGCTATATACAGAGTTATTTTGGGATAGCTAAGGACGACCTGTCGATCAGTGGGTCAAGCGTCGTCCCATTATTATGGTTATATAATAATATTCTTCGCCAGCTAATAATAACTCGAGATCGAGTATATCCGAGATGTGGATCAATTCGCAGAGGTCTGCAACATTTTCGTTTGCTTAGCGATTAGCCATTGGCAATTAGCACATTCGATAACAGTTCACTCGGTTAGGTTCAGTTCCGACGGCAAAAGGTTGCCTGCCTCTCTATATCGGGTACTGCGGGTATTATTCGACGGAACACCTTATCGCGTGCGACGATAACACAGAAGCTACACACGTTACACGGTTACACGTACGGAATTCACGATGTTTTCTCCTCTCCGGAAGAGAAGAGAAGTCTGGAGCGGAGCGGAGCGGACGCGAGATGTTGTTACAGCTTCGAGGCCACTGCGCAAACTGCCGGCGCTCGAGGTTCGAGCTCAGGGATCTGGCTGACTGAAGCGATTCATGCCCGGGCCCACCACCACACGCTCACATGCTCACAGGTAAACTAACACAGCAACTAAGTGAAACCACCACTACGACGGGCAACGAGCATCCCGTCAAGACTCGGCTCCGACTCAACCGAAAACCCGCTCAACTGGTTTCTGAGTCGCCGCCAGCTGTCGTGCTCGGGTAATATGGTGGTGGCTCTCGATTGGCCGACCTAGCCACGCCCCCCGTTGCCGGGAGAACGAGTTCCGGACCGGCGTCCCCCATTTTGAGTGCTTTCTCCCCGCCACATCCCACTGGGTTAACACGCCGCTTCCTCTGGCCAATTGAGTGCGCCGGCGCGTGCCAACAGACAGGGGCCACTTGTGAGTGAGTGAGTGGGAATCACTCAGCGAGTGGAAACCGGAGGAGTCCAAATGGCTGGGTGTTGCTGCTCGTGGTGGCGATGTTGCTGCTTGGTTGCTCTTTATGTTGCTGTTGCTGTTGTTGCTGCTGCCAAGTTTGACGGGGGTGTTGCTGCTGTCTTTGCCATTTTCATCGATGTTTTTAAGAATTCCTACTGATGTTGCTGATGTTTCTGCCATTAATGTTGATGTTGTTTTGTTTATTTGTCTAATGTTGCTGCTGTTCTAGCAACTTGCCCTGATGATGCTGATGTTTTGATGCGGAATGTTGCTGTTACTTCTCCTTCTTTGCTGATGTTGATGCTGTTGTGGCTTTTCTTTATAGTTATCTCTGCTGTTTTGAGCTGCGATATTGCTGGATTCTTCTTTTTCTATTGATATTTTCACCAATATTGCTGCTATTTTTAGAATTTCTACAAATATTTCTATTGTTAATTATGTAATTTAATGGTTTCTAGTGCAAGTACTGATGTTGCTGTTGATTTTTCAGCCCATGTTGCTGTTGTTGTTGATGATTTCAATCCTAATGCTACAATGTTGATTTTATGCTCTTAACACATATTTTTATTGAATTTTATTCTATTTAAAACAAATTTTTTTTTATATATTGATAGATTTTTTTACTGGTATTGCTTTTTAGTTTGCTGCTATTCATCTTACTGAAATTTTATTTTTTAAATCCATTAATATTGCTCATGCTTTTGCTATTATTGGTTTATTTGTCCTTCAAGCGAAAACTGCTAAAAATGTACCTGCTAATTTTAATTTATATTGCTGTTCCTGTCGGTGCTTTTTCTCCCAATGTTGCTGTTGCTTTTGACATTTCTCGACGTGTTGCTGCTGTTATGGCTGCTGTTTTTGAAGCTGTTGCTGCTGCTGCTCGTCTTATGTTGGTTGCCCATGTTTGTGTGGCTCCTGATGTTGCTTACATCATGAGTGAATGGAAAAGTGAGAGAAACCCGAGGGAAAATGCGGGAAACGGAACTCGCACTCCGCCGCACTTGACTTTTTTTTTGGGGTCAAACCGCTTGGTAAAGGGGAAATGAGTTGCCAGTTAAAGTTCTCTTTTTGTTAACAGCTTTTGGTTTAATTTATTATTGAGGTAAGTAAATTTATAAATTTATAAAGAGAAAATTTAAGATGTTATCCATATGATTTTTTTATAATAATAGATAAACTAGTTCAGTTTTGCCCAAGTTTCCATATTATTTTATTTTTAAAAACCAGAAAGCGCAGAATGCTTAAACAATTTCATTATTATTTCCTATTAATTTCTACTACATAGTTTCTAATATATGTAAATCTTAACTTAACAGGTAAATATCTCACATTTATGCTGACAACTTGCTCCTAAATTCCTTTTCAAGCTAAGATCCATCAAATATGAAGTATGGTTGCCTTTGTGCTCCTTATCCTTTGATTTAAGCCTGAGTTTAAGCTCTGTATTTAGCGTTCCGCTCTCCATCGGATTTTCCTTTGACTTTTCACAGCTCGCAGGCACTTTAACCATTACTTTGTGCCATTTTTCATCCAGTGTCTCCGTCGTGGTCGTGGGCTGTCTTTTAAAGCCGCTTGGCATTCAATTGGCATTTGGCTGTCGCCATCATCCAGTAGAGCATTGAGACTCCCCTCTGCCACTCCTGCCTCTGCTCCTGCCTCTGCTTTAGCTCCATTCGCTCTTTTTTTTTTGCTTTGCTCACGTTATTTAAGGATTAACATCATTTTATGCTGCCTCGCAATGCCTTTTTTGCAGGATTAAATGCTGCCGTCTGCTGGCTCCGTCTCCGTTCTCCTGTCACTGCACTCTTCCAAAAATACAGCTTTATTTGTGTTTAAATTGAATTTCTATCAAATACTTAAGAAATTTACTTACAAAATGATATAACATATGGGCTTTTCGTCAATAAACTTAACAAAAATTAGGCTATTTGACCTTGATTTCCCAAAACAAATATATCTTTCACAGATAAAATTTAATTTTAAATATTGATTAGGCTTCTCTAACTTAAGATTCAAAGACCCATAAAAAATAATTCCTTAATTTTCTCCGAGTGTGTTCCTGCCAACTTCACCACCTCCCTTTCCTCCCGCTCTGTGTCTCCCCCTTTCGCTCCTTTGAATTGATTGCATTGCACTTTTTCTCGCTGCCAGTTGTTGTTGCTGCTGTTGCATAGTTTGCTGATGCGCCGCCTCCATTCCATGGCTACAAAGTGATTTTTATGGCTTTCTGTCTGTGTACGCGTGTGTGTGTGAATGCAAATGTTTGCATTGGTGTGCGTGTGCAAGTGCGAGAGTGTGTGTGTATGTTTGAGCGCACTTTGATGTTTCCGCATTACAAAGGCGGCACTTTAATAGCAGCGCAATTTATCAAAAGGCACCCAAAAAGCTCCGACACCAGCTGGTAGCTTTAACACGCATACGCCCCGTGGGGTGCCGCAAAAAGTAAACGAGAAAAGCTGGAGAAACTAGGGGCTATAAAGGGTGTAATTGATTTACAGAAGAATCTTTTAAATAGTTCAATTTTAAATATTAATAACTTTGAAGAAACTAAGAAACTATCTTCACAAATATAGAATTTTGATTAATTTCTTGTTTATATTTTTGTAAAAGGTATTTATTATTAGTTTTCGATATAAAGACTATTTCTTCTAATTAAATTCTTCAAATTCGAATTAAATAAAACAAATGTAATATACTTATTTATTTATAGATAACATAAGTATTTAAATGTTACACAACATTTGTTGTTAATAATATCTTTATCCCCAGCTAAAACCTTTTAAAATCCCTAATAGAAACCACTTTTAAATATTTTATTCCCCTCTGAAAAAACCCTTGACTATCGACCATCTATCAGCACATCGAAGCGCAGCCTTCGGCTTATCCTGGACCACATCTGCCTTTGGGAACTAACTCCAACCCGGAGGCTCTAAATTGATTAACAGTAGCCTAGCCCCTTGCCCCGACAAAACCAAGGTGGGGGATGTGAAAGAGAGATGCTGTCAACGCTTCGGCGTTCCCGGAAAGCCTTCCATTTACATGCCATAATTTTTAAATGTCACCCGTTTACAAAGGGCTTGACCATTTGATTTTGGCCGCCTCGCCTCGCCTCGAACAGGTTGAACCCGAAGGTTCGGGTCAGGTAGTTCTGATCGCAAACCCCAAATGAACTCATCCTTTTCATCTCTTCCTTTGTTCGAGCCATAGACCAGCGATATTATATTTATTTGGATCTTTATTGAGCTGCAACCTGTCGCAGACGCTGTCGTTTTTGGGTTTCGGGTTTGGTTTTCTTATTTTTTTTTTCCTGGTGGATCTTCCCATTTTGTTGGCAGATTTATGTTCTGGCCTCCATCCAGATACGGATCTAAGCGATACCATCGAAGGGCTGACCAAAAGTAACGTAACTCTCTCTCTATGAGAAGGCACAGTGAGAAAATAAGTCATCGTTTTTATTATGAAAATATATAAAATGCAAGATACGAACATTTGGAAATTAGTTAATTTTTTCTGGACCCATTACTTCCGAGTAAGGGTTAAGACTATTTAGTATTCTTCTTTCCCTTAAAGCAGTAGTAAATTTGTAAAAGTTTCTTATAATTCCCAAGTGATATATCTGACATCAAAGACTTGTTATTAGAAATATGTATAAAAATAAAGAAAAGAGAGTTCTAACTTTAATTTTAACTATAATAATTGATAAATGCTTAATAAAATGATACTTATTAATGCTTACCTTTATTATTTATTCTATAATATACTTTTTTTCCAGTGTCCCTTTCTCTGATCGGTGAAAATTTCAGGGTAATTTGTTGGCTCCGTTCTCAAATTGTTTTTGTTGGTCGGTCGGCTGGGTTTTGAGGACAACAACAGGCTCTGGCCCAAAAACTGTTGGTGGCATATTCGATTGTGTGTGCGGCTACCTATTCCGGCTTTGTGTCGCAGTCGCGCGTGTTATGAAGATGTTAGGAGATACCCTGGTCAACCCCTGAAATATGTTTTAATTGTCCGGGGTTAGGACTGGACAACATTTCAGAGTCGGTACACCTACATTCAGTGCGCCGGCTGTTTGCATAACTCCTGGTCCTGCCCCAGCGCCTGTTTGCTCAAGTTTCGTTTAATGGCTGGGTTTTCTTTCTTTTTCTTTTTTTGTTGGTAACATGTGCCAAAGGACACATCAATTTGTGGTGGTAAACGACTGTCCAATGCGTTCTCATAGCCCATAAATCATTTGGCGAACAACTTGTTCTATTTGGCCAGCGACAAAATTTATGTTTCAGGTCCAGTGGGAGAAATAAAATCCATAGAAGGGCTTACTTACTGTTTTTTAATATCCAAAGATTACTTTTCCCAAATCAAACTCATTTCTCCAGTTTTGTTCTTTCTCCTTATACATTACGTATATATATATATATTTGTAATAACTCTCTAGTGTATATATAAATTAAAATAAATAAATACATTTTTTTGGTTGTGGTTTTTGTTTGCTTTGTTTTTTCTTTAATAATAATTATCATTACCATCATCATTAATATATCATTAGAGTTATCCTCGTCGGTAAAAACGCCGCCCTCATCTCTCAATATTTTTGTGTCTTTATCTCATTGCATGCTTGGTTGTTCGAGTTGCTGGTTGCCGTTGTTGTTGTCGTGGTTGTTTGTTTACCAATTCTTTGATCGAATTATCATGATGCTGTTGTTGTAGTAATAATAATCATAATAATAATCATAATAATAATAATAGTATATTGTTTAACATATGCCGCTTTTTGTGTGGATTCCTGCCTCCATTTGCACATTCCCCAACTCTCCCTTAACTGCCTTAAACTTTCACAACATTCTCTCTCTTTAGTCGTCAACGATTTTTGTGGTTTATTTAACAAACAGAGCAACAAACAAAGAAATGCACAACAGGAATTGTGGCTCCTTCGATACTGCCCAGGATACCCTCCGGTCTATGTCGCTATCTATCCTCTCTCTGGCGCGGGACTGGCCAACAAAGCGTTTTCTGTGCTTACGATTCTGTGCTTATAATAATATTCTGTATCTTCTGGATCTTCGATTTCTATTTTTGCCGAATCTTGAGCAGTTTTGGTTCACTAACTTACTTGGTACTGTTTTTGTGTTATCCGGCTATATATAATGCTATATATGAGTTGCAAGCTGAGTTCCTAGCCGAAAGCTATTTATACTTATAGGTTAATCTCAATGGTTCAGGGTTCACCGCACAAAAGAGTTGGAAAGGACAATGAAAATGATAGTTTCAAAGGATGATAAATGATCCTAGACTTACACTTACACGCTATTATGTATATATACTCGAAGTCGCGTTTCAGATTCTTGTTCTTTGTAAATTATTGTTATGTACATTTTTAGACATACAGTTCTAGAAGTTCCGAGCGAGCGAACAACGAGACAAGTCCTGCCAACACACAGTTTTCGTTGTACAAAAATCAGGCAAATCATAATCGTATTCCGAAAGCTGAAACTTTGTAAATAATATAAAAGTAAGGAAATTAAAGAAGGCAACGCTTTAACTTTTAACTAATCATGTGGTTTTTCTTTTTATTATATACTTTTCGATTTTCGCATTTTGTTTGTTTGTTTTTCTTATCTTTTCTTTCTTTTCACTTGCCTATTATTATTATTATTATTTAGATGGTACATATACATATGTAGTTTATACGCTAAGCTAATTATTTTGTTTAACAATAAATGTATATAGCTGCTTGACTGCTCCATCCTTCATTTCTTCTCAGTTTGTAATTATTATTATTTAGCTTACGTTTAATAACGAAATCTTTTAGTTGCAACTTCTTTGCAGTTAAGGAACAGAAAATGATAAGGAAATTCTATTTCGAAAGAACATAAACGTAATAGGGAAAATAATTCACAAAATCATAAATCAAATTTAACAAATTTTCAATAATTAAAATTACGAAATAATAATAATAATTGACTCTTTAAATGATAGATAAACAGATTTAGTGGCTTGTGTCGACGAAGAAGAGCTTTACACTAAAATTTTGCTGGACAAAATTAGATATAAGACTACTCGCAGCAGCAGTTTCACTGTCCGGGTCCGGGTCCGGTCGGTCTGTTGCTGTTCTGTTCTTAGCTTTCGGTTGAGATTTCTAACATAATTAAAACGCATTCAATTAAACACACCAAAGCAAGGCGACCTTGTAAATTGTTGACTTTCTTTTTTTGGTAGCAGCTTTCCGGTTAAAATAGTATTTGAGAATTCCGGGAGATTCTCTGGCCTAGCGTGGTTCCATTCGAGGGCTCTCTCAGAGAACTAAAGTCTATGTTTGAGGCTTGTGAAAGGCGGAAGAGTGGAAGTTCAAGTCCGGGTCGAGATAGTCTTCAGTTCGAGTGTCCGTCGTTGTGTGTGTGTTCATTTATTGCTTCTTCTTCGGATTCTTCGTTTCTTTCTTTCTTTCTTCTTTATTTTAAAGACTATTTTTGTAATGGCACAAAATATACAGCTTTCAATTCATTCCATCCTTCCTTCCGGTTCCTTTCTTCTTTTTACTCTTCTCTCTGTAGCGCTTCAGTTATTGTAACTTAACTCTATAGAGGCTATATATGCTATGCTTTGTCGGTTCCCCCTTTCCCATTCAGTGATGGCTTTGCTCTGGATTTGCTCCCCCGGTGTGGTGTGGATAGTTTTGGTTTTGGTTCCAGCTACTGCTACCAAAATGCCCGACAACTCTCTGCGGCCAGCACTCGACGAGGCCAATATGCTTGCTCCTGCCTCCAGCCATCCGTTTATCCGCTTATCCGTTCATCCGCTCCATCTTCCTTCTAGTATTATAGTTGTCAACTACTTTATGTTCCACTAGATTAGGTTGCTATTTTTATATTTATCTTAGGTATGCCGTTATGTTTATGTAGTTTTTGTTTTGCTTTTGGGTCTTCCTATATATTGGTTTTTCCGGCTGGCTTTACCGCGGACGCGAACCTTTGTAGTTCGGGTTCGGATGGCGACTGGGATGACGCGCTAAAAGAGTAAGTGGAAAATGTTAGTTAAGAATCGGAAACTTAAGCCCTTAAACTTAAACTTTAACAAGAATAACCCAACTCAGAACACTCAACTCAGGGCGACTCTGGAGGCAATCGAAAAGAGACTTCCTGATTAAAAAGCAAACGATGCACAGGTGAAAAGTCGGAGACAGGTAAATTAATTTCGCATAATTGTTTTAACCAAAAAAGCCAGAGGATCGAATGCTTATTGCCTTTCAATTCGTTGGGAGCTTCTGTGAAATTTTCGCACAGACAGGGAACAGAGCATTAACCGGCTTTGTAGGGCATAATGGGGAATTCCGCTACAATTTATATACATATATAACATTTTATTCATTTAAATTTAGACTGAATACTATTAAAAAACATACTAGAGCCAATTTAATGATAATTAAATTGTTTTGCATTCAAGAGCTAACATTTGAAAGCTGTTTGCATTTTGTTACATTACAGTTTCTTTCCTCTTAACATTTTATGTTTGTTTACAGATGTTGATATTCATGTAATCCTTTGTAAAACTCTCTTAAAACCTTACTGTTAAAAAACCTTCGCCATTTGAACTGTAATCTTACATACTCAACTAACATTTATCTTCGGGTGTAAGGACATCCTGTTAGTTCTAGCATAGCTGCTATGAGCTGCCCACTTTCACTGTAAATGCATAACAGAAGGCTTATTCCGTTTTATTTTGCATTTTTAGATGTGTATTTCTTCTGTATTTTAAAGTATTTCCGATTAATTTGAACTCTCAAGCATTCTTCAGACTACCTTTAAGCTTATTTCTGGTAGCTTGAACCCCGCTCTCACCTTGTATCATCATAGTGGGATACATGCCGGCCACCTGCGCCATTTGCGGCCGGATATCATTTGACGGCGACCGTCGACTGTTGGGCAAGGCTACCGAGGGCTAAAATAAAGGAAATAAACATTAATTAGGGATCCATCCCGGCCAGATCTCTTTCGTTACTCACATGCGCAAAGTACGTCTGGCCGTACTTGAAGTATACGCCGGCGGACGCCCCATTGGGATTGTAGCCGCCGAGGGCGGCCGCAGCGGCCACGCCGCTCAGCACCGCCGCCGTGGCCTGCTGGCTGCCAGCGGCTGCGGCAGCGGCTGCAGCGGCGGCACTGTGATGCAGCTGGGCTGTGGGAATGTGCGAGCGGGCGCCACCGCCACCACTCGAGCCAGCCGCCGGCCCAGCAGCACCACTGGGTGGGCCGCCACCGGCTCCGCCGCCGCCACCACCGCTGCCCAGGTAAATGGAGGGCGGTGAGGCGGCATTCATAGCAGCTCCGGTGGCCTGGTCCAGGACCACGTAGCCGCCGGAGTGGGTGGTGACCAGCTGTTGTGTCGGCTGCTGGGGCTGTGGGGGCTGTGGAGCAGCATTGGGCGTGTTGGCAGCACTGTTGTTGTTGCTGTTGCTGCCACCAATACTGTTGGGCGAGTTGTTGCTGCTCTCGTGGCTTCCATTACCACCGTTGCCTCCGTTGGCGCTGGGCGAGTTACGCTGTGAGACGCTGCGTCGATAGTCCTGGTTCTGGTTCATGGACTTCTGGCTGCGGAAGCTGGCGGCTCCGGCATTCAGACGAATGGGCGGCTTGGACTCGTAGTTGCCGGGATTCGAGCTCGTCGCATAGCTGGGCGGCGGCGGTCCACTGATCAGCGGCAGCTGATTGGGCTTGTTCTCCCGCTTGCCGCCCATCGCATGTGGCGGCGGTGGCCCGCGATGGTGATAGCTGGTGCTGCCGGAAGACGGGGGGGCACCTCCTCCTCCCAGGCTCACGCTGCTCGGCGAGGCACGCGGCGTTGGCTCGTTGTTGGAGTTGAGGAGCGGCGTCTTGGCCCCGGAGGGTATGCCACCACCCAAGGGCACTGAGTGGTGCCTGGGATTGTAGCCGCCGGGATGGTAGGGCTTACGCACTCCGCCTCCCACCGTTTGTGTTCCTGACCCTCCGCCGCCATTGTTCCGCTTCTCGTAGGGCGAGTAGCCGCCGCCCTCGTTGCTGCTCTGGCTCTGGTAGTAGTGCGGCGTGGAGCTGTTGCTGTGGTAACCGCCGCCGCCGCCTCCGGCACTGCTGTTGCTGCCACTGCTGTTCCCGTTGTTGTTGGGATGTGCCGGCGGTGTGCTGAACAGCGGGGCCTGCCTGCCCGGAGCAGCTGGCGTGCTGGGCGCCGACTGCGAGGCCACCTGATCCATGCTATTCCCACTGGCGGCCGCCGGGTAGAAGGGAGCCGCCGTGATCAGAGCGTGATGTGGGCCACTCTGGGGCGGTGGAGGCGCCTGCTGCACCACCTGGGGAGCTGTGGGTGGGCCACCACCCGGTCCGCCGCCGGCCGCTGCTGCTGCTGCAGCCGCCGCTGCCGCTGCGTAGGGGAAGATATTCGTTGGGATCAGGGCGGTGGCATGTTGGGCGGGCATCGCGTACACATGGGTTGCACCCGCCGCCGCTCCACTGAGATCCGAGCCGGGCGCTCCGCCGCCGTGGGCCAGCGTCAGCGTGGGCAGCGCATGATATGTGGTTGTGCTGGCCGCCGGAGCAGCGATCAGCTGGGCGGAACCGGCCGCCGAATGATGGCCACCACCACCACCACCGCCGCCGGCATGGTGACCTCCCACCGAACTGGGCGGGTAGCTGCTGGGATTGTAGTGAATGGATCCGCCGCCGGGCGTGCGCTTCACCCGGCTGTTGTAGCCACCGGAGGAGCCATTGCTCGCTTGCTGCTGCTGCTGCTGCTGGTGATGATGGTGCTGCTGCTGATGCGGCTGGTGGTGCTGTTGTCCCGACACCACCGTGGGTGGACCAGTCGCTGTCCCAGCTCCCGGCACCTGCGGCTGGGTGGCCGCCACCATGGGCGCGGCAGCCACTGCCTGCTGGGGCACATAGTACGAGATGGGGTGGTAGTAGGGATAGGAGTATTGGATCGGATACGGGGCCATGGGCAGCTGCTGGAGCTGGGCACCGCCGACGCCGCCGGGTTCGCTGGAGTAGATGAGCGGCGCCTGGTAGATGGGCCCGCCATTAGGTGCCGCTGCCGCTGCGAACTGGGCCGTCGGATAGGCGGCCGCCGCTGCCATGGGCATCACCGTGGTCGCCGTCGCCGGTCCTCCCGGTCCTGCCTGGTAGATGGCCTGAGCGGGGATGAGTCCCTCGCGCGGCTGCTGGGCCGGATCGAAGACAGGTATCATGTAGGTGCCGCCGGCCAGCTCGCCGCCGGCCTCCGGTGAGGCGAACAACGTCTGGGCGGGTGGATGGCTGCTGGTCGTCAGCTGGAAGAGCGGCTGCGATGGGCCGCCGGCACTGCCCACGCCGCGCTGAGGATACGCGGCATACACCATGCCCTGCGGCACCGCGTAGATGCTGCCATCGGGCTGGAAAGGGGAAAGAGGAGGTTACATTAGTGGACCCTTCTGTTAAAGATAGATCTCGGACTCACCCCCTGCTGATATGTGGTGGCGCAGTAGGGCGCTGCCCCATTGGGCGTGGTGGTGGTGTGAAAGACGGTGGATCCGTCCGGCGCCTGATAGCTCTGCGTGTACGTCCAGGTGGTGGTCTTGGGCTCCTCGACGACGGCCACACTGGGTCCGTGGCTCTGGCTGGGCGTCTTCACCTCGCACTGGCTGTAGGGCGTTGAGCTGGGCGAGACGGACTGTAGATCGCAGTTCACCTGCGTGGCGGCCACCAGGGCAACCGGCGTCTGGCTGGCCGGCAGCAGCAGCTCGGTGGTGCCGACGGAGGAGGCAGCTGATGCGGAAGAGGATGGTCCAGCGGCTAGTGGCTCCTGCTCCTGCAGGGGCTCTGGCTGAGCTCCAGCTCCGGCAGACTCCAGCTCCAGCTTCTCACCCAAGGCACAGCAGGCGGGTATGTTCGGACTGGTGGCCTGGTTCTTGTACTTTTGCACCTCGATGCGATCGTAGTTCTTCGTGGAGGTGGAAGTGGTAATGCTCAGACAGGCCGTGGCACTGGCCAAGCTATCACAATCGTCGCCCTTGACGCTGCCCCCATCCTGCTGCTGCTGCTGCGGCTGTTGCTGCTCGTAGCTCTCGTATCCTTCGGAGCACTCCATGCCCGGCGATGGGGCCTCCTCCGCGTAGCTCTCGGTGGAACTGCAGGAGAGCTCAGTAGTGGCGGCATACTGCTGCTGCTGAGGAGGCAGCTGTTGCTGTTGCTGCTGCTGCTGTTGCTGCTGTTGCTGCTGCTGTTGCTGCTGCATTTGCTGCTGATGCTGCATCTGTTGTTGATGCTGCTGCTGCTGTTGCTGCTGCAAGTGCGGCGACGACTTGCGATAGTTGTTGTAGCCACCGGAGGAGGAGTTGCCCTGCGACTGGTACTGATTGCCCGTGTGCTGGAGCGCCTGGTTGGGCGGCAGATTGGACGGGTCGTAGTGGTAGATGGAACTGCAAAAATCATAGACAAGCATTAGTGGCTTATACTAAACTTAGTTAGGGATTAACTGAATAGGGTTGAGTGTGTCGTTTTGGTAAGTATTTTCTCGCTCGGCAGCATGCAACGTTCGAATAGACAAAAGTAAGTACAAAGATTACAGAGCTGCGGTTAAAATAATTCATATTTATTAGAACTACTTTCATTAATTTTAATTTAATTAATTTTTTTATTTATTTTATTAGTTTAGTTTTCGGAAGTACCTTGAATATTTTTCATTCTGACCGCAACTTTGTGGATTAAAGTAAAAGGAAAGAACAGTCGGCTCAAGCGGCAGTTGACAGAGTTGCCAGACTTTTTGCTCATAGTTTGTTATTATTAATTTAAGTTGTAGTGTGTTTAGCGACGCGACACGGCAGCGACAGCGACAGACATTTAGGATTATATATAAAAGTAATCGAAAAACAACAACAACAAATGGATTGATCAACTGACTGATTGATTGATACAATGCGAAATGCAATTTGAACAAACAACAATTAGGATAAGACGACAACACTGGCAGATACACATTCGATACATTCAATGCATTCATTCATTCGCTCATTATCGATCAACGCTGGAGGCGAGGCAAGCTTGGTGATTTTGAGTTTGGCAATGGAAAGGTGGATTTTAGGTGTTCCGAGAGGAGCTTCCTATGGCGCTACGCATCTTATTCTTTATATTGTCTTTGATTGGGGTTTCCAGATGCGTGTGTGTAGTGGGTGTTTGAGGTGTCGATGAGCGTGAAAGATAGAGGCACACAGATCGAGAGATAGGCAGAGAGAGAGAAAGGTGGGTGGGTGAGAGGCGAATAGTTATATTCGATATATTCGATAGCAGTTGGTGTTGCACTTGGTGTCGGTTAATTTAGTTCGAGTTTAGGCAGATAATTTACAAAAACAACATCAACAAGTCGGCACGATAAATGAAAAGCTAATAATATTGCATATTTCACATATAAAAGAACGTATTAATAGTTATGGTAAATAATATATAGTAAACATACTAGCTATGTTATATTTTTGGATATTTTAAATATTTGATAAATATTGAATGAAGCTTCAAGCAATTATTTTAGGGAAAAAAACACAGATATTTGCGTTAATATTTCAGATAGGAAATTTAAGTTATAAGTCTAAATATTTCCCTTGAAACAAGATTTTTAAATGGGGACATTTTATAGTTTTCATCGGAGGTAGCTTTTAAATTATTATTAAGATATTTTTCTAATTTTTAATTTTAATATAATGAGAAAAATTCTCCCAATTTCAACTCCTTTTGTATATAGATACTTTTAGTTTTAATACAATAAGTTCTACTACAGATTTTTATTTCATATTATATTAAAAGGATAAGGTTATAACGAAAACGGAACTATATCTTTAAAAAATATATATAGTATATATGATGTATAAAAACTGTGCCCTAAAAGCCGCATTTGTCGCTCTTTCTAGCAGAGTTAGGATGTGTAAATCGAGAAAAAAATATAAATAAAGCATTTTTGAGATATACGAAAAATTTTGCAGCGATTTCTGTAGATTATTATTAATATTTTTGAATTGTTTGTGTGGTTTTTAATTTGCTTTGGTTTAGTTTTTGTAAATTACCCGTCTGCATTGACAATTGGTTGGAGGGTTTGCGGATCAATGAGGAGGCTGCCAATTGGCACATTCGAAATGTCTGTGACGGCCCAGACGAGTCCCGATGTCCCCGAGGAGTTGGACGACGACGACGACGACGATGCCGACCCGGACGCGGCTCCCACTACTCCCAGGGGCGGCGATGCTCCGCCCGCTGTGCCCGCCGCCTGTGCTCCAACCGCCACCCGGCTGTGCTGGTGCCCATGCCCATGACTGCTGCCATGACTGTGACTCTGACTGTGGCTATGGCCATGGCTGTGACTGTGACTGTGACTGGGCGGAGGCGGATGGTTCAGCTCCGGCGTCTGCCGGTCGCTGCCGTAGCCCGTGGGCGAGGGCGTGACGGAGTCGGAGCGCACGGATTGGGTGCGAGTCTTGTAGCTGGAGTTGGTTGGGGAGTTGGAGTCGGTTGGAGTTGGTTGGTTGTTGGATTGTATGAAATGTTGTTGGTTGGTTCATTGTTGTTTCGTTTGTTGTTGTTGTTGTTATTGTTGTTGTTGTTGTCGGGGAATTGGCATACAAAAATTTTGGTTGTTTTTTTTCGTATTTTTTTAGGTTTTCAATTTTAAAATATTTGTAATTTAAAAGAATGGGTAGCGAGAGCGATTTTGAGTTGGGGTACATGGACATGGTTTAAACATAAATTTACTTAAGTTCACCGGTGCCACTAGGTTATATTTATTATACTTTTCATACTCTTCTTTATATTAAAATAAAAAACATTAATTTTCAAAACAACTTGAAATATAAATAAGAGAAATAAACGCCTGAAATGTTTTTTATATTAAATTAATAGTTACGGCCAAAAGGCGAAGCACATAGTGTAACAATCGCAGTTCGTTACGTAAGATAAGGTGTGGTTCGCAATCAAGCCTTTACTTTAATCAGAAGATCCACAGAATTTAATGGGTTTTAAATCCCACAAGCTTGTAAATTGGAGCTACCATACTCTCTTTCATTTTTCTAAAGCTGGGCCTTTCCTTTCGTTTTGGTCTTCTGCAAAATGTTCTCAGCTAAGCTCTTCCTTTAACGCTTTTGGAATAACAACTTAAGGAGAGCGTCTCACTCTTTAAGAGTCAGCAGATGATTTCAGATGAAATACTCAGCTTAAACAGTTTCTAATAATTTAGGTTGCCAAAAACAGTCAAAAGTATTTAAATGAACTTTAATATTAACATTTTCTAGACCTAGTGGTTCCGGTTTTAAATTGAAACTAATAACAACAAAGCCCAGGCTTTCAAAGAACACTCACCCACTGCTGGAAGGAGACAGCCGCCATGGTGTGGAGGTGCTGCCAGTGGAGTCCTGCTTGACAAAGCCACCGCCGCGTCCGCTCTTGTTCGAGTTTGTGGAATCACCACGCGGCAGGGAATTGTTGCCGGGGCCGGGACCACCGGAACTGGGCGGACCGCCATAGTTGCCAAAGTTGTGGGACTTGGGTACGGCGCCACCGCCCGAACGCATCGATCCATCGCGGGATTCCGTGGACTGTTAGTTAAAGAATTAAATTAGAAACCTGATTTCCAGCTAAGAACTTTATCGATCGTACATTCTGCATCTGCAGCATCTTTCCATTGGGCCTCTTCGGCCTGGGCGGCTGCTGGGATTGCTTCTGCTGTTGCTGCTGCTGCTCCCAGCCCCCGTAGCACTCCTCATCGCCGCCTCCTCCAGAGTAACCGTCCTGGGCGCCGCCAGTTCGACTAAAGATGCGACTGCGCGCCCGATCATAGTCCTCCTCGCGCTCCTCAAAGCTCTTGGCCTTGCGATCCAGGGAGAGTGGGCAGAGGTAGGGCGACTGGCGCACCTCGTCGAAGCTGTGCGTGTCCCGCTTCAGAATCGATTTGCGTGCATCGTCGCGCACCAGCGACTGGAAGCGTATCTGGATGGGAATATTGAATAAATTATAATTTAAGCGATTTATTTGTTAGTTTTTTTCAAGTACCTCGGGTATGCGCGTGCCCTTGGTGACGGCCACAATCACACACTGCTGCGTCTCGGTGTCCACATTGTGCTCCATGCCGAAGAAGGCGGCTGTGCGATGGATCAGCATGCGATTGTACGAGGAAGCGGGCGGAAAGCGATACTCACAACCGCGGCTGGAGGGGAGAAATAAATGCATTTTATTACAGTTCTTCAAGGAAAGTCTTGAGAGATCTCCGCTCACCTATTCTCCTGGACGAACTCCATCAAATCCTTCTCAATCTTGAGCAAGATATTGCGATCCTTGGGATTCTTGTTGAGGGTGTCGCGAAAGAACATTAGGAGATCGGTGCCGCCGTAGTCCGTGTACTGTTCGCTCGAGTTCTCTGATTGATGAAAGACTAGAATCAGTGAGTGGATGAGCCGGTATATTTTGGCCGCACACACACACAAAAAGCCGAGGACACTTACCGCGCGATATGAAGCCCGAGGTGTTGTTGCTGCTCGAGTTGTTGGAGTTGTTGTTGCCGTTGTTGGACACGTTGCCTCCACCTCCTCCGCCTCCATTGTTGCCGCCATCAATGCTGCCGGATGAGCTGCCACCGAGATTCTTCAAGCGCGGCTTGTTACCCTTGGCATTGGTGTTGTTGGCACGATGCTTCTTATTGCCTCCGCCAGCTCCCCTCGGCTCGTAGTGATACTGCTCCTCGTCGTGGTTATTGCTCAGATTGCTGTTCTGGCTGGACATCTCGTGGCGCTCGTGGCGATCGTGTCGCTCCGCCGCCTTGTAGTTCATCCCAGAGTTGTAGATGACGCCCGTGGAGGAGTTGCTGCTGTTGCTGTTGCTGTTACTCTGGTGCTTCTGGTTGTCCAAGCCATTGGCCTTCAGATCCACCACGAACTTCTTGTTGTTATTGTACTCCATGCCGCTGCCATTGCTGTGGGTGCGATTGTGCTGACCGCCGGATTTCTTTGGTGGCGACAGCTTCGGGAACTCTGCCTCGTTGCTGAGCGGTACGTTCTGCTGCGGCTTCGGCGGTGGCGGCTGCTGCTGCTGTTGTAACTGCTGCTGCTGTTGCTGCTGCTGCTGACTAGTGACAATCACCGCAGGTGGCGCCTCCATCAACGGCGAGTTGCCCCTTCCAGTTGATTGTGCTTTGCTGTTGTTGTTATTGTTGTTGCTGATTATGGCATTATTGTTGTTGTTATGGTTGCTGCTGCCGCTGTTGATGTTGTTGTTGTTGTTGTTGTGCTCATGGGGTTCTCCTTGAAGCTGCTCGGAGGCGGCGCGAGGCGTTGGCGTGCGCGGCGGCGATGTCGACTCACGCATCGCATGGCTGCGTGTGAGATGTTTGCCCTTCATGTTGCCCTGTTGCAAGGTAAAGGAAAGGAAAGGAAGCAGTCGAGGGGTTGAAAGGTAATTAGTTTCAAATTAGTAACCAGAATTGAATGCCAAAGTTGACCAGAGGTGAGTGAGTGTGCGGGTACAGTGGAGCCTGAAGCTTATATTCAAAAGAAAAACTTAAGACTGTTTTAATAAAATATATTTAAAGGGTCTGTGACTTCATTTTAGGCTTAAATTAAAAATCTGTATATTTTAGTTAGGTCACATAATATTAAGAATTAATTTAAGCCAATCTAGACCAAATATTCAAAGTTATCTCTTTTCAATCAAAGTTTTTCCCAGCGAATTCCATCCTATTATGAGTTCCCCTGTATTAAGCAAAGGCCAACGCTTTCAAAGTGAAAATCCATGATGCAATTGTTGGCTCATTGAAATGTGAAAAAAAAACTCGGCTCGACGTTCCGTCCCGTCTCACACTCTCACCGGAAAAACCGAAAAGGTTAGCAGGTTAGACAGCCAAAGGGAGTAAACTCCGCCTCGTTGCCGCGTGTGCTGTGCTGGGCTTATAATATACGATATCATATACTCGGTATACCGTAAAACCCCATCCTACGCCCTGGACTCGGATTGCCTTTTGACATTATTCGCCCGACCTGAAGGACAGGCCATCGAAGGGAGGATGAAACGCAGTCAGTCAGGCAGGCGTTCATTCAGTCAGTCTGTCGGCCAATCGTTCAAGTTTAGTCATCACATTAATTTGGTTCTTTTTATTATTATTTGTTTGCTTGCTCCATTGATTTTCCAAGACTGACATCATTAATCAGCTGTTGAAGTCACTTGAAACGTGGCGATTGGACTAAATTAACTCTTGACGCCTCAAGTAAGTAAGTGAGTAAGATTGGGGCTTGAGGTAAAGGCAATAAAGGTCAAAATATTAGCAAATAGAGTTCAAACTTAAAGGGAAAAATATTTTCAACTAAAAAAAAAAATTTAATAAGATAAATGCATTGGAATTTCTAACCAAGTTCTTCGGTTTTGTCTCCTATTTAAGGTAAAGAACTATTATTCTAACCCAAACTGTGTTTCTAAATATTTTACATAGACTAAAACCCAACTATCATATCAAATTTATTTGGGGCTTAAGGTAAAGGCAATAAAGATAAAAAATACAACATTTACAACTAATAAATTATATTTTAAATTTAGGAAAAAAATAAATGAAATAAATGCATTAGTTTTTCTTACAACATTTTTAAGTTTTGTCTCCTATTTAATGTAAGCAACTGTTATTCTGACCTCAACTGTGTTCCTTAGTATTTTACGAACACCAACAACACCCAACTGTATTATCTCAAATTGAAACTTCGAATTACCTCACGCAGGCTACACAAATTTCCAAATACCGAACAAAACTGATTTCCTGGAATCTCGTCTGCCGCCCATTTCATTTTCAATGTGGGGGAAAAATCAATAAATCGACCTTGGAGCCACGCAGCAGCAGCACCAGCAGCTCCGAAAATCCTAAAGGGGGGAAAATTCTAACGCCCAGGACACATAAACAATGATTGACGATAAATCCTGTATGAGCAGTTAACCAAGGCAACCGACTGGGCCAGAAAGGGGTTCCCACCCCCTGCCAGCACCCACCAACTCATACATAAACCTTGAACTCTGGTGGGCTGGCGAAAAGAGCGTTTAGAGCTGTCTGGGATTGTGGGGCAGTAACTATGACTGTAACTGTGCCCCTGTATGTAGTAGCTGCAGGAGCCAGGAGCAATCAGAAGCACGTTTACCAATTCCTGCACTCTCTTCTGGGTCGATTGGGGAATTTCCAGCTATTGCAATTCGCAGAATATAGTAATCCCCACCCCACGTCGGACTGCCAGTGACCTGACCCAGTTTGTTAGATGTTTTTTGGGCGTGTATCCCCTTAGCTCGAGAGTTCAGTTCATGGCTGCATTTAGCTGTGTGAGAGTGCATCCTGCGAGAGAGATGGTCCCTCTATGGCCAGCAAGAGAGAAACGAGAGCAGAGTCCCGACGAGATGAGCGGAGAGGAGCTAGAGCAGAGTAGAGAACCCAAAATGCAACTCGACACCTGACAAGACGTGACCTGACCTATATAATCTCCGCACACGCCTGTCCGAGCATTTTCAAATTAACCTATTTCATGGCCCTATTTTGTGGATTCCAAAAGTTTAAACTATATAAAAGAATGTCCAGACCTAAACTCTTGTTATTTTATAGCAAAGAAAGCAAGGAAAAGGCAAGTGATGCTTAAAATAATCATCCTTCATGAAACTAATATATTTATTTAAGGAAATAAGTTTCTTCTGAGGTAGAACAAAGTTCCCTTTAACTGAGTACCATGCTAAATATTCACTTTAATTATTAAAAATGCCATTAGCTTGGCCCTTGTGTTTCTGCAAGCATTAGTTATTAATTAGAAAAGACCCATCTGACCCATACTCCCAGTCTTTAACTATTAAATGTTAATATTTTACTTAACATTTAAGACTTTGTTAAACTTTTGATGAAGGAGCAGCTTATGAACCATTTTTAATGATTATTTCAACTTACCCTTCTATTGCCGAAGCTATTCTGGCGTCCCAAATTGGCAGCTCCTCCGGCTCCGGATCCTGTCACTGTCTGGAACTCCTCGCTGCAGTTGTTGTTGCTATTACTGTTGCTGCTACTGCTGCTGCAGTTGCTTGTGGTTACTACAGCAACGGGAGTGCCTGCAACAGTGGTGGCGGCGGCGGCAACAACAGAGGATGTTGCTGCTGGGAGAACAGTTCCAGTTGATACCGTGGCTGGTACAGCAGAGGAAGATGCTGTCGATCCTGTTGCTGCAGCAGGTCCGCTTGCAGCAGGGGCTGCAGCCGCGACTCCTCCTAGTGCGACTCCTCCTCCTCCAAGTCCCACACCAACACCAGCTCCCACTCCGGAGGATGAGTTAGTGTTTGAGGCAACGGCGGCGTTGGCACTGGCAACAACTACAACGGCGGCCGCAGCGGCCGCTGTTGAGGCAGAAGCGGCAGAGGATAAATTGGTTGGAATATTCGTAGCTAGGGCTACTTGAGATTTTGTGGAACTCATAATCACAGTTTATGTCAAGTGTACTGCAAGAAGAAACCAGAAAAGGGAAAAAAAGGTTAATATAGAAATTAGATTCATGTTAGATATCAGCTTTAAACTACTGATTCAATAGGAAAATCGATAAAAAAGACTTTGTGGTTAGAATGCTTTCTAAGAAACCCTGGGAAAAAAATATTGAATTATGATCTGGTAAACTTGTAATATTGTCAATAGATAAATGACACAAGATCTAGGTTCAAGAATGAATAAAATATGTATTAAGCTTCTTCTTCACTTTCCAGTGACTAATTCTTAGAGTTTTGTACTATTTCTCACTACTTTCTATAAAGAATTTAAATATCCCTGAGTCCCTGTGTCATAAGAAATAGGAATTGTATTTAATAAAGGTAATATGACACTACATGATGCCTTGCTTCACATTTTTCGGTAAAAAATGGAAGGTCACACTAGATTTTTTTTTTAATCGAGATCGGTAAAAATAATATTATATTGCTTGTATATAATAAAGTTAAAAAACATATTAGACATCTATTATATTCTCCTGACAGTATATTAATGTGATTTTTTAAATATTTTAATGAAAGCAATAACATAGTGTCATAACCCCATAAACAGCACAGGAGTAATAAAACGTAATTAACTATTTTCTATTATAAACAATTACCTCAAGTGAGTTAGACTATTGCATTTTGTTTACACGGTTTTATGTAGCTCCAAAAATTTGTTAACAAATTTTCGTTTATCTGTTAGATTTGGTTAGTTTTTTGTCTTTTGTTCTGTCTGCGGTTCATAAGAATTTCTGCATAGTTTTTTTATTTTGTTGTAAGTATATTTGTACGAATATTTTAAAAGTTTTTGGTTTTTTTGTTTTCAGAAAAAAATCATATTTGTCGAAAAGTTGCGGCAGTGCAGTTGAGAGAATATATATTTGATATAAAAAAGGGGTTGAACCAAATAACTCTGACGCTGATGTTGCTTTTCATTCGATTTTCTTTGGTTTTTGTGCGACTTACGATTAGTTTACTTTTAGTTTAGTTTGTTTATAAGATGCAAGGCTTAGTATTTTGTAGATAAATAGTTATTGTATTGGATTTTTGTGGTGGCAAAAAACTTTGCGAAGAGAGGAAAAATAAAACACAATTTTTGGTTTTGGTTTCCTGTCGGTTTTGTTTTTTTTTTTTTCTTTTTGTTTATGTTCTTTTCTTTGTTATTGAGTTTAAAACGGTTGGTTTTTTATTTGGGGTTTGTTTGTTTGTTTTTTATAACGTTGTTTATCACATTTACACCATATCACCGAAAATCAGAAGCTGCCCTCACTTTTTTTGGTCTGTACACTTGCTTGATTTTCCCAGTTATTTTGTTTAAAAATTAATTCATTTATGCACTAAACTCTTAAGTGGCTACTTCTATAATTAATTTTATAATATATATGTATGTATATTGTATAGTTAAAAATATTTTAGTTAAAGCTTTCTCTTTCTTTTGTTGTTTTGTGATTATTTCTCTCGCTTAATATTATGTTCTGCCTCCTCACTATTTCCTTCTGTTTATTTATTTATACGGAGATTCTCTGCGGTTCAGTATTTGTTGATGTCTATATAGTTCAGGTTCTGTGAGGATTTCTTTGATTTCCTGTTGTTTCTTGTGGCACACATTATTTTACTATCTGCAAAGTCGTAGGAAGTTTATTTAGTAGAGCACGATGCTTGGGGGCTTTTCCTTTTTTTCTTTCCCCGAGAGAAAAAACGCGCCCGCAAGAGATTCAGAGAGAGAGAGAGAGTGTGAGAGAAGCTGAGAGAAAGGGAGGAACTTAATAGGGAAAACACGCACACACACCAATAAAAAATATGACCTTGTTTACGATTTATTTTGATATTCAAAACTGCACGACGGACCGAAGTACCAAGACAGCGAGAAAACCGATTTCATGATGCGAATATTGCCCTCGGCACTATTAAAAGGGTGGATTCGTATGCTCTCTCATCAGTTCCTTGGCTCCTGAGCTCCTCAGCTCCTTGATGGTCCTTATAAGGACTGGTTCAGGTTCTTTGATTGCGGAGTAGGTAGCTAATTTTGTTCACTTTTTGTGCGCATTAAAAGGGTTGCTCTTGATGTTGCACAATCCGAATGATGTTTATCTGTCCGAGTTGAATGGACTTTGCATAAATAAATGAGGCAAGTCGGTGTGGCAAGTAAAGGAATCTTCAAAAAAAAGGGGCCAGAATTTGTAGCAAAAATGATATTTTTTAATTAGCAATTTCTGGGAAGAAATATGATTGAAAAGGGCAGGGGAAAATTCCCAAAAAAAAAAAATATCTAGAGCCATTAGGCTAGTCAGGTAAAAGGAACAATCTAAAATCTTCTGAAAACTTAAGAAGTATTCTAACCGACTGCTATACGGAAACCTTATTTAATAATTCATTTTCAAATGCCAGTTGAGCCTTTATGGTTTTGCCCTAGTTTTCCTCGGCTCTGTATTTCCTTCGCAAATACTTATGGCATTAACCAATAAGAAATCGTATAAGAACGAGAAATTGCAAGTATCAACAAAGAAAAAAGTGAGAATTGATGAATGAAGGTTCCAAGGGTCCACCCCTAAAAACACCTGACCGAAAAGTAGAAAACAAAAAGAAAATTAAATGAAATGTCATGACAGTCGCACTTGAATCTTATATTCTGGGAAATACCCGCGAAAAAGAGGCGAAACGAGATTTGGAGAAGAACATAGAGAACACAGAGAGAAGGACAGAGCAGAGAGAAGGCAAGAGGAAGCAGGCAGGTGACAGATGACGTAGCCGCCTTAAAAAAAACACGCATACGACGTGTGGCACACGACCAAAACGTCGTCGTCGTCGTCGTCGTAGTCTTTGCCTTCGTTTCTCCGCTTTTCTTCTGGGAATGAGAATAAGTATGGAAACGAGGCAAAGGCAAAGTTCGCCGAAGAAAATTTGGGACAAGAGTCGGAAAATTGCATTCTCAGCGCAAATGGCGAAAAGGAATGGAGGAGGACTTCCGTGAAGGGAGGAGAAGCAAGAGCAGCAGTATCATCGCTTGCATGTGCCATGGCATTACGACTTGGCTTCGACTTGGCCTTCCCGCTGTTTACAGCTGCTCACTCACTCACTCCCCCCTTTATCGCCACCCGCTCAAAGCGACAAACAAAAAGCTTCGCCGTGAGCGAGGAGGAGCGAGGAGGTGCGAGCAGCGAGTACTAGGAAATGTGTTGCGGTTGTCTGCGGAGCGAAAGCTCCAAGGCGCCTGCGTGGGAACAGCCGAGCGACCCAGCAAAGAGACAGAGAGAGAGAGCCAGAACCTGGCGGCTTAGCACTCGGAGAAATTATAAAACAATTATTAAAGGGGCTCTTAGAAGACTCGAAGAACAGAAGGATATCACTTAAAATTCCCAAGTTGTTTTTTATATATAAAAGAAAAGCACACTTTATATTCTACTACACAATAAAAAAGGTTCTAAGTAATTTTCTTTACTTATTTAAAAATCAATAAACAAAACTGCTAAAATAATTAAAATTCTGGTTTCTTATTTTAAAAAAAATATGTCAGAAATTCCCAGTTAAGAACTCAAAAGGTAAAAAAATGTAAAATTTCGACTGATATCTCATTTTCTCCAAGTGTATTACTAGAGAGAGCATGCAATCCAGAAGCTCAAGCAGGAAGTGCGCCTGCAATGCACTCGCAAAGGCAGGCAGCAAAGAAGGAAGCGGCTAAGGACAGGGATATCCGGAGGAAACCAAGGCAGCCCCAGAGGAAAAGAAGGAAAAACAAGAAATGGGGCAAAATGGGGCGTGCACTATCCAAATAATAATAATTTGTTGACACGCCGCGGCCGATGCTACCTTGCCGCGAACATGCACTTTTCATCAGCCTCTCTCACACGGAAAAACTCTATTAATTTCTACGACGAAACGTCACCGAATTCGACAAAATGCGAAGGGGGAAAAATAGGAAAAAATACGAAATGAAAAACGAAAAACGAACCCGAGCAAAATTGCCGAGCGCCTATACGTGAGAGAGTGTGTGCGTGTGTGGGGGGCAAAACGTGTGAGACTGTGTATGTATAATACACCAAAAATGCCACAAAAAAGCAGAAAAAAGAAAGATTGTCTTCTTCAAAACCAAATGAAAATTCCTCGCGACTCGAAAACATTTTTCGCAACACACACACTAGCACCACACACATTTCTCTGCACTTTTTCGTTTATATATTTTTAAACACTCTACTGCCCGGCGAAAGGGGCTTCCTTTTTTTATAAATGAAGAGCTTTACTTATATCCCATTTACTTCTCGGTGTCTGCGGTGTCACGAGCACTGTGCCGAAACCGATTTCCATTTCGATTTAGATTTGGAATTGGAATTTTGTATAGTTTTCTTCGCTTCTCGTTTATTTATTGCTACGCGCGTGCCATTTTCAAGACGATTTGTTTTTTAGTTTTTCCTTCGTATGTTTTATGTTGAGCAAACCCCCCTTTTCGAAAAGCCCAACTCTCTTGATTTTCTCTCTCCTAGTAGTCGCTCGCTCGCTCACACTCTCTTTCTCTCTCACTTTTTGTTATTTTTGTATTAATTTTTCTTATTTTCTTTTTTCTTTTGGTAGAAAAAAAAAGGCGAATTTTCTCGGGCACTAATTTTTCTTGCCTCCGCTCGTTTGCTTCATTGTGAAAAATGTATTTTTAAGCTGCTGCTGCTCCGATTCTTCTCCTTGATGTTGCTGTTAGTGTTGCTGCTGTTGGTGTTGCTGCTGTGGATATTGCTGCTGCTGCTGCTGCTGGTACGGATGACAATGACAACTTTGGCAACGGCTGCGACAGAAGCGACGACCGCTGGCGGACATTATGGGAACACGGCCGAATGGATACTGGGCCAACTCGCTGGCTGGCGAAAAATACTGTCCCAACCAGCCTAGGCGCTCTCTCTCTCTCTCTCTCTCTCTTTCCCTGAAGTTCTCTCATTTAAAAATCTCCTCCACCAAAAGGGTGGCAAAAGCAGTCACCTCTCTCGCGAGAAGGGAGAGCTCGGCGAGTGCGTAAAAGCTTCGCGGAAAACAGGTTAAAGCGTATGCTTGTCCTGCTCCTTCTGCTCCCGCTTCCCCCTCCCTCTCCTTCGCTCTCTCACTCTTCTCTCCCCGTTGAATATGGCACTATAGTTCACCCGATGTCCCATGGCCCAGAGCTAAAATGCTTATTGGGGTGGCATTTGCTCTCAACTCTTCACTCGGCAGTTCACTTGCAAAAACTGTAATTTCAAAACTAATTATTCATTTTTGAAAATTACTTAATCGAATAAAAATACACAACAATACTTATATACTAGTATCCTATTTAAATCCTTTAAATAAATCCTTATTTCTTAGTTTAACTAGTCGTATACTTAATTTATAAATAGTTTTGCATTCCAACTACTCTTACTTTCACGTCTTCTAATTCTATTAAACTCTTAGCATTAATTAGCTCAATAATCTCTATAATTCTTATAGAATATAAATGAGTCCTTTAAGTAGTCTTTCCCCTCTTGAAATATGATCATAGCCAGCCTTTTTTCTCTGTGTGTTCTCATCTACTCCTTCTTGTTGCTGCTGCTCCTGAACGCCGCTGTCCCTGCTGCTGTTTGTGTTGTTGTCGTTGTCCTTCCCAGTGCGTATTAGTATGCGTGTGTTGTGCGCTATGCTCAGACTGCAGTTGTTGTAGTCCTCCTTCTGGTTACTGGGCATCTCCTCGGCGTCCTTTATGTTTTTCTGTATTTTTTTAACTATATATTCCTCTATATATATGCCCATATCGCTGCACGCTTGGTTCTTTGGCTTCACTTCCTAGCAGGCCGCCAAAGGACCTTGGACATGTGGCTATCAGTGCGTAAGAGGGTAAGGGAAATAGAGGCCGAGAGAGCGAGAACCAAACAGGATTGTTTATGGCACGAAATGCAAAAACAAAAAAAAAACTTCATAAAAGTCGATGTCCATGCTCTCTATACCTGGAAATCGAATTCAAATTTAATTGAATGTAAATACCGAAAGGGGAATTTCCATCAAAGCAATCTAAATCTGGAACTGAAACTATTTTAATCAAATTGGACATGTGAAAGCCAACCAGCGAAGCGAGTGGAAATAGTTTTAATAGAGTAAAAATTGAGAGAAGTGTCCCTTGGGCTGTTGCATATCCTACATAGTTGCATAAGATATTAAGGAAATTCAAATTAAAATTAAATGCTTATTACTATGCGGCAAATGTCCCATAAAAAGAGCATACAAATAAAGCTTTCTAAAGCACTTAGCTAAAAGTGCTTAATTATCATTATTAATTCCAAAATTGTTAATTTTTTTTTTTGCTTTCCTTTTTTTTAATATAAAACTTTCTCTTCCATTTTGAAAACTTTCCGCCATAAATCATCGTTGATACCCTGACCAGACATAAAAACTTTTTCCAATTCAATTATCCTTGCAAATCACTGCTAAATTGACCAAAAAAGTGTCCATCAATTGAAGCTGCCGCCGTCTCTTTTTATAGCTCTCCTCCTCTATCTCTTTTTCGCCTGCATATCTGTCAATTTGGAGACTGAAATTGCATTTGATTCCTAACGGGATATGCCAGTTATTTTATTTTCATCTCTTTTTCTCCAGATGATGAATGCATTCATCATTTGAGTGGGCAATAAAAAAGCTTTTAGGAAAGTATAAAACAAGTGAGAAAGCTACAGTCGAGTAACCGACTGTGAGATACCCGGTACCCAAAGTATTGCCCGTGAAATTAAATAGCACACGGACATGGAAAAGACAAAAAGTTGACAAATAAAGTCAAATGTTACTTAAAACATATTGAGCAACGTTCAAAAAAGACTTATTCTGCATCTGTACGCAGCTGCATTACGAATTAATACTGCGCTCGAAAGCACGCAACACTTTTTTTCGCTACTGCCACCCGAAAGCTAAGTGCTCAGACACGCGAAATTATTCCTAAGCAGTGCGATAGAGCAAGAGAGCATGAAAGCATTAATTGTTTAATAACTTTCATGTTTATCATCCGATTTTACTCAAATTTGCAGAGCACGTCCGCAATCGCCTACTTATTAAGTATATCTATTTACTTTAAGTCGAAAATCACGCATATAGCTAATATACCGTTTTTTATTATTTTCGGGGGCGGAAGTGGGCGTGGCCAAATTTTAAAACAAACTTGATCTGCGTGCCACAGATTCCAATGTTGTCACCAAATTTTGTAACTCTAGCTCTTACAGTCTCTGAGATCTGTTGTTTCACACGGACAAACGGACGGACAGACGGACAGACGGACATGGCTAAATCGACTCGGCTGGTGATGCTGATCAAGAATATATATACTTTATGGGGTCGGAGATGCCTCCATCTGCCTGTTACATACATTCTCGATTGGCACTAACTTATAATACCCTTGTACCCTATGGGTACCGGGTATAAAAAGAGGAGCAAGGGGGTAGGGAGGAGAAAATGTGGGAATAAGGATGAAAGACAGGCATTGTTGCTGCCAATAATGTTAAGCCAGGAATAAGAAATCACAATTTATCTCTCTCAATTTAGTTATCTTTTTACCTTTGCAAATGACAATCGTAGTAGGGCTTCCTTTGCGGTTTAAAAAGGTGTAACAGTAAGGATATTAAATATATTTCGTGTCTAAGGAAATGGAGTGTTTTGTAAAGTTGATAAATATTTAACTGACATACTTTATTGTCTAATATATTTGTATAAAGTGAAAATTAAATAACTAAAAGGGTTTTCATAATGATAACACCAATTAAACTAATTTGTTTATGATTTAAAAATACATAATTTCCCATCACTAAAACAAACTATTTTATATGCTTTAAATGCATCCAGAATAATATTTGTGTTAACTTATCTAAAATATTTGTATTCCCAAGTACCATCTCTGCTTTTATTATTGTGCATTGTTGCGTTTAATACCGCAAAACTGTGAGATAAAGTCAGGTGAAGCGTGTCCTAGATTCCACCACTACAAACACAGGCAAACAGCAAACAAACCCTTGCAAACACAAAACCCACACACACATATGCGCAGCATGGAAATTCCACCCCGAAGTATGCAACATAATTTTAGTGCAAACAACGCAATAACGCAACTTTTCGTCTAGCGGGACCTTGAATTCAATCAAAGTTGCGCTAACAATCCGGCAGATACTTTAGCTCTCCCTCTCGCTTCCACACTCTAGCTCCGTCTCGCTCTGGCAAATTGCGAAATAATTTGCATCGATTAGCCAAATGGTTCCCGAGCATCCCCCATCCCCGGCAGCTCCTTCTTACTTCTCTCTCTCTCTCTCTCTCTCTCTCAATGTTTCTCGCTGCTCTCGAGAGACTTTTTTTCGACTAAGCGAAAAGGAAGAAGAAGAAAAAGCATCTGGGGGATGTCAAATGCGTTTCCCCAAATGCGTCGTAATAAATTACACTAGAATACAAAATTGCAGTTTCAAGTACATTCAAAAATAGCTGGGGGTTTTAAATCTATAAAAATAGTGCTGAAAAGTATGCTACACAATGTTATATGTGAAATAAATTAGCAAAGAATGAGAAGTTCGCTGAAAAGGGGTCTAAAACTATCCTACAAAATATGACATACAAAAATATAACATTTTACCCTAAGTTTGGTACCTGAAACATTTTGTAGCACACTTCTAGGCACATTTTATATAGTTTTTAAAACCCTAGTGATTTTTCTAGCATCTCCGATCCTTTATTTATCTTCAAAGAAAATGTTAATAAAATAAAAATAACATAATCTTATAAATAAAGTACTTCAGAATTATTAAGTATAAATTATAAACATGAATTTACTATAATTACATAAGTAATTACCCAAAATTAGAGACTAAGACCATGCTGGCTAGTGTAATTTTTAAGAAATACTGGAATGGTGAAAATGGAACAGGAAATGTTGGTACAGAAACATAGAGAGAGAGAGGGAGAGTGAGATGAGACTGTTGCTCCTCTCTCTCTCTCATTCTCTTGCTCCTCTCGGTTAATATAATTGCACATTCGTGAATGTCGCGCCTTTCGCCTGCAATTACGACATCTTATTTGGGTCAACTCGGAGAGATAGCTCTCCAGAGAAAGAGGCGATAGAGAAGGGTATACGAATAAAAAAGAGAGGGCAACAGGCGAGCGACAGGAATAGAGAGAGGCGGAGGCAAAGACCGAGCTTAAGCTCGCAGCACGTGTGAGCTTAAAAGCGCAACGCATTTCGAGGCCAAGTGCCGAGCGAGGATGCGAGGACTCGAGGATACTGCCAGCATCCGTCTGTCACTTCCGTAGGCAACTGCAGTAGTATCCAGAAGGAGGGTGGGCTTTAAGGGGGTGGCCAGCCGTGCATGGGTGACTTCTTCGGGATGCGGGGCGCACACTGTGCTACACTGTGTCCAGTGGGTGTGGCCTGTGTTGGCCCAGTTAAGTTTGCCCCGAAGGCACGTGGGGGGATATGCAGCAGATGTATTCGCTGACAGTGCACTGATTTCATTCTGGAACCTCGACTCACTAACAAGAATTTAATTTAAAACTCAAAGCAAGCTAATTTATCGAAAAGCACAGGTAACCATGGGAGGTACTTCTATAAAAATAAGTAAAATGGATTGCTAAGAACTTTATTTTCCCTTGTAAATATGGCTTTCAGGATATTCAGCTACAAACGCTAAACAAATTTAAGCAGCCTTGAGTATTGAGGAGTTAAAGATAACATCTTTAACCTCTTTTAAAGAGGTTCCAAGGAAAGTGTAATAATTGCTTTAAGATTGCTCTTCAGTTTTGTCAGAGAAATGAAGAAAACTCGTTGGTCTTGGCCATTATTAAAGCCTTTTGTCATCGTCCTGCTGGGGCATATTAAGCAAGCAAATCTAATCTAATTAGCCGGCAAATGCCAAAGCAGAGTCAACTCTTGCAGCCTGCCTCCTCGCCTCCTTTGGACCACCTGAACGAGCAGCCCACTGCGGCCTCCGCTTTAACACCTCGGCAGTCGTCGGCCCCCGGTTCGCTTTTATGGCGCAATTAAAATGCTAAATGCTTTACGACATCGCCCAGGGGGGGTCCTTTAATTAATTTGCCTGTGACAATGACTGGGCCATGCCACGTCTCGTGTCTTGACGACCATGAAAGGTGTTAACAACAAACGTTCGGCTGAGAAAGGAGGCAAGGACACCTCCTTTCACTTACACCCGCTTGACCCAGACGAGCGAGCAACAGCAAAACAGAAAAAAAAACAGGCAGAAGGACACGCAGGCAGACGGCACAGAGAAGTCTTCATTTAAGCGCTCCTAACAACCTCATCCTTTTCGTTCGCACCTAAGTCCTAAGCCCCGACACTTTGCTCGTCTGATTATGCCAGCTTTGATGGATATAGTCACCCTCAACTGGCTGTCTCGGATTGTTTCTGCTTCAGGTATCAGGTGGGGCCTTGTTTTTATACCCTAATTAGGTGATTTTTGGTGTTTTATTTAGGTTCAACAAGCTGTGAATGATTTTAATGCGAAATCAGATACTAATACTCTAGTGCATTCAATGGATTTAGAGTTAAGGCTTGTAAGGACTTAGTTTCAACCTCAGGATTTAACTTTATTTAAATCTAATCTAGAAAAATGCAATAGAGGGTTGAATCTTCTTCTTGTTTCCATGTTTATTATAATATTACGTACTCATGTTTTTAAAGATTACGGTAAGCATACTGAAAATGTATATACTAGGTACTTTTAAGCATTTCTTTTCGCTGACACATGACTTAAACGTTTAGGGCCCAGACTAAGCAGCAACGTAGACAAAGAACCCGAGAACCAGACTACCAAATGTCCTCTAAGTTGGAGTAATACCTCAGCGAAAAAAAAAAATCTAACAAGAAGAGGAAAACATAGTTAAAGTTGCCGAGACAGCATCTCCTCCCTAGCCGCCCTCAATCATTCATTTGGCATATGAAAAATTCTATGTTGCATATACAAAGGGGCACCTGGGAACCGACATTTGGGGCCATTTGATTGTTGGCCTCTGTCTGCAGGCATAACGTCTGGGGTGTTCCGGGTTCATTCCACGTAGCCATGTAGCCACCTGCGGGAATTATGAAATATGCAAAAAGCATCTGCACGAGCCTAGAGGCGCACAGCCAACCTGCGCCGCCCACCTCCTCAGTTTTCCTCTTTTGCGGGAATAGAATACGCTTGGCATCGCAACTTTGTCTGCAGAGAAGCTAAAGAGGAAGCATACCTACAGGATGCGGGCGGGTGAAGACGAGGCGCGGCCATTTGAGGCCGAATCAAAATCAAAAACAAAAGCAAAACTGCCGTAACCGATGCGATGTCATGTGTCTGCTCTTATCATAGGCGATTATTCATGAGATGCGGCGAAACGAACTACAGATGAGCTTCGATAAACCGAAGTGGGATCTTAATGATTTACTAAATTAAGTGTGAAAACTGGCTTATGCCTTTCCTATTGATTACAAAGCTAAGTTTTAGAATATTGTTCATAGAAAGTACTCTAAGGGAAAGCTGCAATAAAGCCTGTAAATGTTTATCAATATTTTTAAGGATTAAGACAATTTAACAGTACTTTCTGGCCTTGGTAACCTTAAAATTGATTAAGGGAACATCTTCTGATAGTATGAACAGGAAAGTAAACTACTGTTTACTGGTAATTGCTAATTAAAATAAATTTAAACATTATTTATATTAAATTCTCTTTAAATTTAAGTCATGTTTCCCAAATTTCAGACAGCTTTTCTTGACTGTGTCTAATTTAATGTTCAAAATGTAAAATTAAAATCTCACTGTACACAGGATATATTATTCTGTACAGCTTTTAAAATCATTTTTTTTTTTATAAATAGAATTACGTTTACGCATTTTTAAATAGGGGTCCGAAAAAAAATTCGGCCAACAGGAGTAGGCCTGTCGAAAAAAGATGTGCGGCTGCGGCCAGAATGCTTTAGAAAATTTAAACAAAATAACAAAAGATAGCAAGTGGCATGAACAAAGGCAATAAATTAATTTACACAAATTCTCAACATTCTCGAATGAAAAATGCTTCGGTTTCGCGGCTTTTTGCAGTAAGATTTGCATTCAACCTTTTTTTGTATTTGTGTAATGACAACGAATCGGACGGGCGAAGCGAATCCGAGCGCAGCAACAAACGTCTAAATACTTGTTTTCTTTTCGTTTTTCGTTCTTTTGTCTTTTTAACAACTAAAACATTGTGTGACAACGACGACATTTCGATTATAGCATCAGCTAAGATACATACATCATCATCATCATCTAATGGCATCGTCACCGGGTAGAACATCATCGAATGCGAAAGCGAATATGTGAATATTCGAATAAACCAATAAACAGAGCAAAAGGCAGAGAGAGAAACACAAAACAGCGACGTTTTAGTGGCAGTTGCAAATGCATTCGGTGTGAATAAATTCACAGTAAACACCTGGATATAGGAATTGTTTAATGCATTGTTTATAAAATATTGCTTGTGGATTTTCCCAAAAAAAATGTACCTTTAAATTCGAACTTTAAAGAATGTAATCAAAATTCATTTAATTCTTTGAATTAAAATATTAATATAGACTTGAAGTTAATCAAAATTCGCATAATGTGGCAGGAAATGTTTTAAAATAGTTACAGATTTATTTTAGGAAGAAGAATTATTAATATTTCCTATAGTGTTCGCCACTGTTCCCTAAATATATTTATGTAAATTGGCTAAAAAGAAGAGTCATTCCCGGGTTCGGTTTTTGTTTTTTGGGAGAGGCAACAAACAAACCTGACGACATGATCGCGACGCCATCGATGTAAGAGAATTGGAGACAAACGAGAGAAACGCCGCGGAGCAAGGGAGAGATGATAGCCAGCCTGGTCGCATGATTCGCAAAATAGATTTTCAATAAAAACCCACTCGAAAACGCCGACAATGGCGGCGGACGCAGGCCAAAGAGCCATTTCGAATCTATTTTAAACACAAACAAAAGCATTTACTATAAATCGAGCAAAGGCGAAGAGGAAGAAACTTACAGAACTTACTGACGACAAGAATGCGATATGTCCCCAGAAATCGTAGGTTCTTAGCAAACTGAAGATAATATAGGGTTTTGTTTGTTTTAAAAATTTTAAGCTTCTCTCTGTAGGTCAACAATCTTGAAGCTGGCTGTTTCCGGAGAGTTAAGGAGTCCTAAAATTCCGAAACATACATAAAAGATCATTGTCTCAGGAACATTTAGAATATCTAGTGTTCAGATAGATTAGATATGTAGAAAAAGAGACAGATTTAAGAGAGTTTTCTATACTTTTCTCACATTTAACTTATAATAAACAATTATGGAAAATCAGGTTTATCTGAAATAATAGACTTTATATCCAGGTATCTTAAGGGTTACTTTGTCCGTTACCGATCGGTTTATACCTTTCTTTTTATATATGTTTAAAATATGTTTAAATTAATTATTTTTAAATTAATTCCTGTGGAAATCACTAATTAGAAAATTGCATTATATGGGTTTTGGAAGGTTTAGACTTTTATTTAGGCCTTTGGACTCTTCGAGCCAAGCTTTTTATACTTACATTCCTATTGTTTGGTAATGACTCTCATTATAAATTTATTAAAAACCTATTTCGACAAATTTTAACAACACTTTGAGAAACTAAGAACAGGATTACTTAAAGGGTTCTTTTAGATCAAGTCCATGAAATCAATGTAATATGAAAAATACGCTTAATTACATATATCACAACGAACTTTTTTCCTTAATATTTAGGTTTTTTTGACTACAAATTCAGAGTCTCCTTTTCTAAGAATTCAAAAAGACTACGAGTCCGGGAAGCCGGGCATTAACAGGAATTAAGAGTTAAATAATTTCTTAATATGGTTGTTTATCGATAGGTTTTCACATTAAACACAAATTGATTTTTGATTCCATTAACTTTTTTTAGTGTAGATCATCTGCAAACAAAAGATCACAAAAATGGGGATTCTTCGAACTGCCCCATTTAGGCAAGGCATACAACCCTGTCTTACTCTGAAACTGCAGCCGGCGCTCCAAAATCTAAGGTGCTGCACTCGCAAAAAAATCACTTGTTACAATTCCCACTGACTTTTTTCACTGATGCGTGTTGGAAACACTTTATTTACCTATTCTCGTACGATTTGCCTGCGAATTTTACGAACAAACTCACCATTTTCAGTTCTGCTGGCCATGGCGATTGTTGTTTCTTTTGTTGTTGAGTTTTTTTCTTTTTTCTCCTTTTCTGTTGACTTCCTTCTCCGCTTTCTCGGCTTCTCTTCGCCGCTTTTCCGTCTTGTGCGGGAGGGAGCGGCGGACGATCTGCGGGGGGCGGCACTGCAGTTGTGGGTGCTCTTCGCGGTGCTTTTCACATTTGTTTAAACCGCCGATACAGAATAATAATAATAATAATAATACAGAAAATGAGGTTTTCAACAGTATGACCCGTTCGACAAATCCCTCACCACCGCCAGTAACGTTTGGGAAAATGGAACGCAAAGTGATTGGTCACACTGTTTTAGCTGGCACGCCGAGTGACCGTCTCAGTGGCTCTCGCTCAGCTTGGCAGCACTGGTTCTCAGGGTACGTTTTAATATATATATTTGGAATTCTAACGGAACTGTTCAAGTCTTTTATTAATTATTTCGCTTTTAATCTGTAAAAATTTAATTAGTAGGTTATTTAAAAAAATCTGGTAGTAAATAAAAAAAAACGGCATACACTTTCTTAGTCTGGCAACGCCTCAACGGTCATGTTAGCAGAGCTTAAAAATGATAGCCAGTTAGGGCGGCAAAATTTGAAACGATTCTTTCGCCTTTTGCTTAGCTTTCGAATCAACCACCGAAACTTAAACTGAATGCAGCTACATAAACAATAATTTGTTATCTTTTAATATTTCTTCTTATATTGAAAAGCACTCCCGGAACTTTCCTGTTCTTCTTGCATATTTATTACACATTTAAATACAATACGCTTTGATATTTCGAGCATGTATATTTAAATTAAGGCAAAAAACTGATCGCAAAAACTAATTTTAAGAGCCGAGTGCATTTTAAACTTCAAATTTCTGTTTCGTGCGAGTTATTTAAGTTCAACTTGGTGGTACGGCAGTAAGGTAACTTAATTCTTGGAATACGTGTCACACATATCAACGATAGTCGCTTGTTCACTTTAGCGATTTACACAATAATTTATTTGGATTTCTCAAATTCAACTTTTCGATTTCGACACACTTTTAGCTTAACGTTATTAGTTCATGATCATGAGTTGCGTATACGCTTTGTTCGGCGTACGGATTCCGTTTTGGTTATGGCCTTTTCTATTTATTTACACTAACTCCAGGCGCTTCATCTCCTTGAACAGCTCATGGCCCATTTTGGCTGGACTCCTGGTCACAATGACGCCGGCCTTCTCCAAGGCGGCGATCTTGTCGTTGGCACCTCCCTTTCCGCCCGAGATGATGGCTCCGGCGTGACCCATGCGACGGCCGGGTGGCGCCGACACACCGGCAATAAACGAGACCACAGGCTTGGCCTTGATGCCCTGTAATTAGGAAGGAAATATTTATTTATTAAAAACATCTATTGGGATGATATAGGCCATAGACTTACCGAATTGTATTCGGTCAGGTAGTCGGCAGCCTTCTCCTCAGCTACTCCTCCAATCTCTCCGATCAGGATAATGCCCTTGGTTTCGGGATCCTTGAGGAAGACCTCCAGGCAGTCGATAAAGTCGGTGCCGTTGAACGGATCACCGCCAATGCCTACGCAGAGGGTCTGGCCCAGGCCCACCTCGGTCGTCTGGTGCACGGCCTCGTAGGTCAGGGTTCCCGAACGTGAGACCACACCGATCTTGCCGCGCTTGTGAATGTGACCCGGCATGATGCCGATCTTGCACTGCAACAAGGAAAAGAGAGAGGATAAGAGAGATACAGAGCATTTAAGTAAAATACAAAGTTCAAGTTAAATTAAATTAAAACAACAGAAAGGCTGAGGTTTTAGGTAATCTTTAAAATAGACAACATTAAACCGATATTGTTATTCATTCCTTCACTTGACTTTGTGCGTCACACCGAGAGATAAGCGGCATTAATAGCCAATGGAGACTGAACTTTGCACCGCTTCACCACAGCGCTTATCTCTTGGACTGGCAAGGAGAAGATGTACGAGCACGAACCTGTTCGGGAGCGATGATTCCCGGGCAGTTGGGTCCCACCAATCGCGACTTGCTCTGGCTGATCAGGGCGTGCTTCACCTTCACCATGTCGTGCTGTGGCACTCCCTCGGTGATGCAAACGATCAGCGGGATCTCTGCCTCCAGGGCCTCAATGATGGCAGCAGCGGCACCGGGCGGTGGCACATAGATGACGGTGGCATGTGGATCCGTCGCCTTCTTGGCCTCCGCCACCGAGGCGAAGACGGGCAGGCCCAGATGCTGGGTGCCGCCCTTCTTCGGGGAAATGCCGCCGACCAGCTTGGTGCCGTACTCCAGCGCCTGCTGGCTGTGGAACGTGCCCTGCTTGCCGGTGAATCCCTGGCAGATTACCCGCGAGTCGCTGTTCAGCTTCAGGTTGCCGCGCGTCTTGTTGTACTGTGAATTGCAACGCACGCCGGCAACAAAGCCATCTGAAATTATTGTTATTATTTATTTATTAATTTTAATATTAATATTGCTAACTCGAGGTCTAAAAATTCAAACAATCACAAAAAAATTATTTATATTATTATTATACCCTTGCAGAGGGTATTATAATTTTGCCATGATATTTGCAACGCAGTGAAGGAGGCATCTCAGACCCCATAAAGTTTACATATATATTCTTGATCAGCATCACCAGCCGAGTAGATCTAGCCATGTCCGTCTGTCTGTCTGTCCGTCTGTCTGTCTGTCTGTCCGTCTGTCTGTCTGTCGGTTTCTACGCGAACTAGTCTCTCAGTTTTTGAGCTATCGGGCTGAAATTTTCAGCATAGTCTTATTTCTTTAGCACGCAGTATATATGTCGGAACGGCCGAAATCGGACCACTATATCCTATAGCTGCCATAGGAATGATGGCGAAATTAATGTACAAAAATTTTTAATTTCTCTGTTTTTCAACGAGTTTCTATAAATTTCGAGATATAGTCGTTTTTTATAGTTCTAGAATTACGGTTTTAATTTCATTAAGATCGGACAACTATATCATATAGCTGCCGTAGAAGGGATCGGTCGATTTATATGAAAATGTAAAATTCTACATGTAAAATGTAAAATTTACAAAATTTACATAATTTGACATTTTTTTTTACATTACCAAATTGG